>SJYV01027328.1:200181-351812 GCA_006410875.1 Neotragus pygmaeus
CCCCCCCCCCCCATCCATATTCAAATCTCTCTGTTCTGCTACAGCCAGTAGGGAGCCAGTCCCCACGTTTGGGCTGGCTCCATATTTGAGCCACACCCCCTCCTTGACCCGCCCGGTGCCCGCCCTTTCCCCTGCAGTGTCTGGAGGCCCTCAACCTCTCTGGTGAGCAGGATGGCCGTGTCGAAGTGCTCGGGGTGCCGGTCTCTGGGCTGGTTGACGTCCCGCTGCCAGGCGCAGAAGTCACGCAGTATCAGCCCGCTGTTGTCTGACACCTCAGGGCCCAGCTTCTCGTCCCCCATGATCACCAACTTTATCATCACTAGGTTGACGGAGTTACCGATGCTGGGGTGCTTGTAGATGCGGGCGGCCATGGACATCAGCATCAGGATATGGTTCTGAGGCAAGCAGGGGTGAAGAGGGAGGGGTCAACCTCCCAGCAGTGCCCACCCCTGCTGTCACCTGAGTTGTGCACTCCTCACTGCAGGGCGTTGGTGTATAGCCTCTTTGGGTGGGCTCCTAACCGACCCCCCGCCCCCAAGCACTGGCATTATTTCCCTTCCTTGTACGTATTAGAAATTCATGGCTGAGTAAGTGGCCTGAGGTCCAGAGCTAGTGTGTCAGCCAGCCCATGAACCCTGAAGGCCTGGCTCCAAAGCTTGTGTGTTTAATATCCTTCCCAGCCACACATGGCCATGGACATCTAAATCCATTAAAATTCTATCCAATTAAAATCACCATCCCTCTGCCACACCAGGCACATTTCAAGAGCACCAATAGCCACGTAAGACTCATGGCTGCTGCAGAACATTTCCATCGTCACAGAAAGTTCTTCTGCTGGACTGCACGATTTATCTACCTTAACCTGGACACCCATCATCTCCCTGCCAGACACCCCTCCCCTCATGCTCTCGGCCCAGAAGCACTTGTCTGAGCACTCAGGTTAGAGTCCATGGAGAATTGTCCTCCGTCTGCTGGGGTAACCCCTACTCTTCAGGAAGGAAACTTTGTTGTAATGGCCACTCCTAACAGGAGCTCCTCTGCACCAGTCGCAGACTGGATATGCGTCACCTCAGGAAATGCTCACAATGATCTGGGCAGTCATCCCCATTTCTCCAACAAGGAAGTGGAGGTTCTCACAAGTCAAATACCTTGTCTACAGCCGCCCAGCTCTTAAAGCTGGGGTATAGCACAGGCATGTCTGCCTCTGAGGTCTACACTCTTCTCATTAAGCTTCCCAGGGCCTGGCTCCCTGGCTTCTGCCTGGACAGCCCAGGGGGTTTAATCCTCTCAGCTTGGGGCAGGAAAGAACCAGATGGGCTGGTGAGACCCAGGCTCTCAGGCTCACACTGCTTCTGGTCTCATCAAGGTCAGAGGAAGAGTGGACGTCAGTGCTTGGCCTCTGCCCAACCCTGGGCTGCCAACGGCTCCCAAGGCTTCTGAGGAGGCCAGATCAGGTCACCCTCCTGCCTCTGGGACTTCCAGAAGGGCATCGTCTAGGATGATTCTACAGAACAGGAAACCGAGGTCCTCCGCCAAGAGTGTGGCCAGTCCTGCTCCCTGCCCCTCAGGGCTCCACCCCCCATAGCCTCTTTTTCTGCCCTCCTGTGATCTGGAAGGTGGGACCGGAAGGAAGGAACCGAAGGTGAAAGGCTACAGAGGGACATTCCGGGGCTGAGGTCACGTGTGGGAGGTCCAGATGAATCCCATTATTTGTGAATGGGATCTGTCTGTTCATCTCGCNCCACACCAGGCACATTTCAAGAGCACCAATAGCCACGTAAGACTCATGGCTGCTGCAGAACATTTCCATCGTCACAGAAAGTTCTTCTGCTGGACTGCACGATTTATCTACCTTAACCTGGACACCCATCATCTCCCTGCCAGACACCCCTCCCCTCATGCTCTCGGCCCAGAAGCACTTGTCTGAGCACTCAGGTTAGAGTCCATGGAGAATTGTCCTCCGTCTGCTGGGGTAACCCCTACTCTTCAGGAAGGAAACTTTGTTGTAATGGCCACTCCTAACAGGAGCTCCTCTGCACCAGTCGCAGACTGGATATGCGTCACCTCAGGAAATGCTCACAATGATCTGGGCAGTCATCCCCATTTCTCCAACAAGGAAGTGGAGGTTCTCACAAGTCAAATACCTTGTCTACAGCCGCCCAGCTCTTAAAGCTGGGGTATAGCACAGGCATGTCTGCCTCTGAGGTCTACACTCTTCTCATTAAGCTTCCCAGGGCCTGGCTCCCTGGCTTCTGCCTGGACAGCCCAGGGGGTTTAATCCTCTCAGCTTGGGGCAGGAAAGAACCAGATGGGCTGGTGAGACCCAGGCTCTCAGGCTCACACTGCTTCTGGTCTCATCAAGGTCAGAGGAAGAGTGGACGTCAGTGCTTGGCCTCTGCCCAACCCTGGGCTGCCAACGGCTCCCAAGGCTTCTGAGGAGGCCAGATCAGGTCACCCTCCTGCCTCTGGGACTTCCAGAAGGGCATCGTCTAGGATGATTCTACAGAACAGGAAACCGAGGTCCTCCGCCAAGAGTGTGGCCAGTCCTGCTCCCTGCCCCTCAGGGCTCCACCCCCCATAGCCTCTTTTTCTGCCCTCCTGTGATCTGGAAGGTGGGACCGGAAGGAAGGAACCGAAGGTGAAAGGCTACAGAGGGACATTCCGGGGCTGAGGTCACGTGTGGGAGGTCCAGATGAATCCCATTATTTGTGAATGGGATCTGTCTGTTCATCTCGCTGGCAACCAGCCAGATATTTGGTAAGCCCTATGAACAGGGGTCGGCAGGTCATTTAGTGTGTCAGGCATTCCAGCTACGTTGAGGCTGATGTAAACATCTTATCAGCAAAGCTAAAACTTGGCACCCGCTCCTGGAGTCAGATTGCTGGGGGAAACAAGTAACCAGCTCATTAGGCAGCTGGGGGTGAGGGCTGAGGGGTGGCAGCCTGTCAGGCTCCTCCCTCCAGTTATCCGCTGCTTCCAGGGTGCCCCTCCAACCCTGACGAGGACCAGCATCCACCTCCTGGAACAACCTGCAATAACCTCCTCACAAGAGGACTCCCTTCAAGTTCCAACATCACAATCTCAAAACTAGGGAGATGATGTTTGATAAAGAAGGCATGTAGGCGAGAAATGCCAGCTGTCCCACAAGCAGTCCCTAAAGGCGTGGAATAAGGAACCAGTGATCTAAGGTTTAAGAAGGCTCTGGTTCCCAAGCTGCTCCGTCAGACTAGCAGAGACTGTCAATGTCTCGATCCCCAGTGTGAACTGAAGGTACACGAGTGCATGGGATGTGCGACCTGACACCGAGGCTCATGGATTCTCCTCCCTGGGGTTCAGGGAGCTCATAGCATCCTCTCCAAACATCATGCAAATGGCAGGCTGAGCTGGCTTGAGAGTTTTCCTTTTAGGCAGTGGGTTTTATAGGAGGACATTGAAGTTTCCCTTGGATGCTCTCTTCTAAGATAATTCCCATCAAAAGAGGGCTGTGAGGCCTGTATGGTCCAAAGTGTCTGTTAAGTCTGCAGTCCTGGCCTGGCCCACCTACCCTTTCTCTCATATCACTGAGCTTTTGGGGATGAGAAGTTCCTCCAAGGACTGGTGGCTCGGGTGCCTGTGCATCTAACTGACCCTGGGGGTAGGGAGCCAAGCCGGGGCAGGCGGGCAGCTGTGAGACCGTGAACCCCACTTCTGGGCCTATCTCCTGGTCCAGAAGGGCAGGTCTGACTTCCAGTCCCACAGAGAGCAGGCCCAAAAGCACCATCCAAGGCAACTCTGGCGTTAGCTGTGCTTCGCTGAGCATCTGCTATGTGTCAGGCCCTGGGTCAGAGGCCTTTTGTATTTTCCTGTCTCCTCCAGACACTGCCAGATCCTTGGTATAACAGTGCCTGTCAGGCTGGTGAAGAAACTGAGGTTCAGAAAAAGGGGTAACTTGCTCAAGTCACGCATTTCTATTTTCCGTCAAAGTCTATGCTCTTCTTCATGGCACTGACTGCCACCCACCTTTGCTGTTGCAAGGACAGCTGCCACCCATGAGAACAAAGTATGCAAGCAAGACCGCGTGCCCTTGACATTGCCTTGACATTGCCTCTGTCCTACCTGCCTTCCTAGTGGGACAGGAGGATGGGTATGTGGTGACTCAAGGACCGTTGAAGACTACAGCCTTTTTAAACGGGGAAGTACTTTATATGGTCGCTCATTCTGAAGGCCACAGACTGAAGAGATGAAGACTTGCCCTTTTCCAGTGGGCTTCATACTTCACAGGCAATATAACGTGCCCGCGGAGACTCAGACATGTGTCTGCTCTGTTATTATCCAAAACAGGACACTTCTGAGGGTAAAGATGAAGTGTTAATAATTACGCCAAGACAATCCTAGCCAGGAGTTGTGCTGGGCGAGCCAGGGTACTTGGCCACTCTGGTGGGAGACATTTTCCTGGAGGGCAGTGGAACGGGGGTGAAGTGACTTAGCCCTCCCTGAAGCCACTGACTAGTAGCTTGACTCTGGGACGCCTCTGGTCTTCTCTGGGGACCTCCCAGAGAAGGGAGGTCAGCAGCGATTTGAGAGGCTCAGCAGCGGATGGTCCGGCTAGACAATTTTCCAGACTGAGCGTGGGGCGCCGCTCCCGCCCCTTCCTGGTGCTGTTTCATCCGGGAACAGTCAGCAGTGGCCAGGTGCAGACAGAGTTAAAGGTGGTCCCTCTTCTGTGCTTGTTCCCCCTTTCAGAAAGCCCCCTTTGTCTGAGTTCCTCAAGTGCACAGAGTCTGGAAAACTTCCTCGTCACTTCGCAGTGAAGCCAGTCTTGTGCACGGTTAATTCTTTCTCTGGCCTTGAAGGCAGTTTCTTCTCAGGACTGGGCCTCCCACTGTGGCTGGACCTGTTTGGGCTGCTGGGCTCAGTGACCTATTCCCACAGCACGGACGATTCAGGGGAGGCAGAGCCAGAGTCACAGACCCTCCTGGTGCTGAGCAGCCTGGTGCACCAGCGTGGCCGTCGGGTGAGGAGACCTGGAGGAAGTCACAGATCCTCTGGAACCTTCGCTCTCTTCCTCTGCCCCCTTACGGGTGTTTGCACTGCGTGGTCCCTGGAAACCACTCTGCAGATTGAATGTCCTCGACGTGTGACTTCCCCACGAGGTGCTGAACTTTCCAGAAGGTTCACTAGGAAGCAGCCTCAGTGATGCTTAGACTAGACTCCATTACCAAGTCCAGGTGTGTCTCTTCATGGGGGAGGGGGAAGCATCTCTTTATCCTCATTACACACCCTGGTGGCTGGGACACCCCAAAGCACCTCCATCTGTGTGAACGAGGTCTCCAGGGGACTCCTTGAAGAGTTACTTGCAGAGAACTAGGTTATATTTGAGGAGGTGTGTCTGGGCAGGCCAGGGAACCTGGCCTTGACATTCACTCATACCTTGGCTGAGCTTATGGGCCAGTCCAGGGGATGGACCTGAGAAATCCATGTCTATCCTGTGGCATCTGCACAGCGGTGAATAGTCAGAGCAGAGGGGCCAGGGGTCAGTCATAGAAACAGCTATGCCTCAGCCTCGGCCCCACCTGGGGCAGTGACAGCAGAATGCAGGCAGTGACGGGATGAGACCAAGGGAGAAGGGGCAGGGCTGGCCCCAAAGGCAGAGGGAACCCTACCCACCCAGGGAAGGACCTAAGCTTTCAAGGTGCCTGATGGCTCTTCTGGGGTGTTCTTCTGACCGAGGGGGGTGGTGGGATGCTGCAGCGGTCCTGTCTGAATGTCCAAAAACCTGTGTGCGTGGAGGGGACCACGTGGGACACACGCATGCTGGGTCATCCAGCCAAGAGTCCTGTGAGGGTGCAAGTGGCCCTGGGTGCAAAGAGGAAGCTGGCTGTCTGGTGCAGCAGACCTGGGGGGCAGAGCCCAGCCCTGCCCATGCCTCAAGGGCCTGGGAACCCTGGTGCCTGGCAGCCCGGATGTCTGCTCTGAGGTGGCTCTGATAGCTGGAGCTGCCAAGTACATGCTGGAGACAAATACACAGCATCTTAGGTGTTTGGGCGTTGAGCTGAGCCGAGATGGTAGCGAAGCATCAGGGAGGACATTTGGACTCTGAGGACCGAAAAGCAATGACTTTTCCCGCTGCTATTCCCTGTTCTCCTGGGCTTTCCTACTCCTGGTTGTTAGGCAGCTGTCAGAAAGGAGTCGTGTGCTGGAGGGCTCAGCACCGCACTCTGGGTTTGAGGTGGATGGACTTTGCCAGGGGTCCCCTGGTAGTCAGGTGTGGCTGTCCTCAATCTGAGATGGGAGAAGCCCCACCTGCCGCCCTCTGGAGGACCTGCTGGGGCAGGAGTCAGAGGAGGCGGCTGGCACCTTCCCCTGCTTTCCTGGAAGGCTGGGAAGCAGACACTTGCTCAGTGCAGACCCACAGTCCTTGGGCAGAACTGGACTGCGGGGTCAAAGCTGTCATCCCAAGCTCTGGGAGGAGCGAATGCACAGACTGCCAACATGGGGCCTGATGGGTTTGAACCACCCTGGCAGCATCCAGAGGGGCAGCCACGTGGACCTTTCACATCCACTTCTTCCCATTTTCGCACTTAAAATGCATTTCCCAGTGACTGGCGGACTGAGAAAGCTGGGACAAGTAATAGAAGGGCCTACCATGCCTCATGTAGACTGTTGTGCATAGGTGGTGCCAAAGCCCCCGAGGCAGGCATCAGCTGGGCACAGGCTGAGGCTAGAATAGAATGATAACCAAGACTGCCATCATCAAAGTGGCAGCAACTGAGCTGCAGCTGCGGCCAGGGTGCCCATTTCAGGAATCGGTGCCCTCTGGGTAGGTCAGTCCTCCACGGGGCACATCTCTGGTTCTGCGCTCCCCAGGATAAGATAAAGTGCGGCCTCACCTGGAGCGTTCTGCTTCACCTGGTTCTTGGAGGAGGTGCTGGGCTGTAGGGTAACAGACATGCCTCCTGCTGAGTCCGCAGCATCAGTAAATCTAGCTGGAATCGGCCTGGCTGCAGGAGCTGTCCCCTGGACTCAGTCCCCTGCCCCAGCTCAGTAGAGAGCTGTGTCTGGGCGGAGGGCAGCTCAGGTGGGCTGAGAATAGTTCTGGCTCCACCAGGAACACTCACCACGGGAGGTCAGATCCCCATCGTCTTCTCCTTCCCTCTCCCCTGAAGCTTCAGGTTCCTGGGCTGAGTCCCCAGGCAGAAATTCTGTTCCCCTCCCTTCTCGTGCTGACGCCGGTGCTGCCAAGTTCTGCCAGGGCTGAGCGCCAGGTTGGCGAGGTACCCGTGCCCCTGATCAGAACCAGCTGGGCGCACAGAAGTTGGTCAGCCCCTTTCCAGCCTCAACTCCCTGCAAACAATGTCTTTCACTTAAGGCAGCCTCAGTTCTGCAGGCCAAGGACACCTTTGCATCCCAGCGGCCTTTCCTTGGGAGCCCCTCAGGTCTGGAGACAGTAGGGGGCTGAGAAATGGGGCCTGGGGTAGATGCCCTTCCCAAATGCTCACTTATCATCTCTGTTGGATGAGGCAGGTGTCTGGGGTGGGGGTGCTTTAAAACCCACTTTCAGTTCAGCATCTGTGGGATGGGGGTGGACATGGAGGAGGGCGCCCAGAGCCTCCCCTCCAATTAGAAGGGAGGTAGTGGCAGGAGCAGGTGGTCTCCTGGGTTTCAGAGGTCATGAAAAGAGTTACTTCCCTTTCTCAGAAAGGAGAGGACCTTGTTTGGGGTGAAGAGTGAGAAGGAGTTTTCTCAGAGGGACAGGAAAGGGGAGAATTTGGAGACTCTGGGAGGCGATCAGGGTGCCCCTGCACAGCAAGTCTCACCTCTAGGTCTTCTCCGTAGAAAGCAGCCATGGATGCATCAGCCACCAGCAGCATCTCCACAAAGCGGTCCTCCGACACAAACCGTTTGGTCCTGCTCTTGGCCCCCAGGGTTGGCGGTGGCTCGCTGGAACTTTCTGCCTCCTCTTCTTGGCCCTCCTCGTCCTCCTCCTCCTCCTGTCTCTCCTTTTCCTCCTCCTCCGCTGTGTCGGCTCTTCTCTCCTGCCTCTCACCCAGTCCCTTCTGCGCCTCCCTATCAGACGCTCTGGACAGGGGCTGGGCTGCAGTGGCGGGGTGCACGTGCCCCCAGCGTTGCAGGAGGTGTGGCTGATGCAGGGAGCGCCCAGCGCCTTGGGGCTTGATGGTGAACTCCTGGCCTTCCAGCAGGAAGGTGCCGCTCAGCCCGCGGCAGAGGCTGACGGCCGCCAGCGACTCGGGGTCCCGGTTCACCGTGCCCGAGAAGATGCAGCCGCGCAGCTCCCTCTCGCGCCCGGCCGCCCCGCCGGAGCCCCCGAGGCGCGCGATCTTGAATTCGGGCGCCAGGAAGCTGTCGTCGGGCTCCAGGCGCAGCTCCAAGTCGCGGCCAAAGGCGGACAGGTGGAGCGCGACCTCCCCGGCGATGCTCTGCAACCGCTTGGGCACCACGAGCGCGGAGGCCGGCCTCCTGCCTCCGGGCCGGGCCGGGGCGCCGCGGGTGAGCGGCGGCAGCAGCAGCAGCAGCAGCAGCGNGGGCGGCGCGGGGCATGGGGGCTGCGGCGGCGGCGCGGGAGGCGCAGGAAGGGGGCCCGGCGCGGGCAGGTGCGGGCGGCCCGGCCGCTGTCCTCGCGGGTAGGCGCTCGGCGGCTGGCCGGGCGTGTGTCCGGTGGGCGTCTAGCGGCGGCGGTCCCCAGGCAGCCTCTCCGGCTCGCGCCCGCGGGGCCAGTGGAGCTGCAGCAGCTGGCGCCCTGGCCGCGTGCGCGCCCTTCACGCCCGCCTCCTCCACACCCCGGGAAGCACCGAGTGGGCTGCCGAGCTCTTCGTATTTATACTTCCTTCCCGGCTTTGACATAAGAGGTTTATTTTTGATCTCTCACTATTCCCGTTTCCCCTCCCCTGGGATCAGAGAGAGAAACTGAAAAGAGAGAGCAAGAGAGGAGAGAAAAAAATTCTGGATGAAATGTAAAACCAATCAGGAGTCAGCGAGACTGGCTCCCCCGCCCCTCCTCCTGTAAGAGTCAACGCCAGCTCTTTCCCCCTCGTTTTCCGTGGTGCCACGTTAATTCCTCCAACGCTGGACGTGCCTTTCAGTCAGTGATCTTGGGGAGGCCCCAGTCGCTCCCTCTCCTCCGGTCAAGTGCCCGGGACACACCCGCAGGAGACCCTTGCACAGGTCCCTGCGACAGTGTCACTTGGGGAACCGACTGTGCAAAAACGAGGTCTCCAGAGAAAGCTCCAGAGCTTCTCATTGTAAACCCAAGGAGAGGGGTGAGAAAGATCATACTAAACTCAAGCTCCCTGCTAAAAATCACGTTTTTCACCCCAGACTGGGGATCAGGGCAGAGAATACCACCTGGTTCACACAGCTAAGGACTCTGTTACTGCCTGGTCAGAGGCTGGGGAGGGGAACAGAACTCAGCAAGGCGGTAAGTTACCAGAAGGGAGGTGGCAGCAAGGTGGGATCACCCTGGGGCAGTAAGCACTTGCAGCTTGGCCTGGAAAAGTCAGTTGGAATAGTGCTCAGCTGCCTTGGGACCTCAGGACGGGTGGCACCCCTCCCCCCACTGTTTGTGGCCGTGGGTTCCAACGTGGATGCGAGTGGATTATGGTGTCCTGCAACATCGCCTCCCCGGGGTGAGAGGGGCTGTAACCTGGAGAAGGGAATGGTATGGCCCACAGACCTCTTTGAACACCAAATGCAGCACTTGATGACACCCCAGTCCTAATGGCCAAGGTCTGAGCTAGCCTGAGGGTCCTGTTCTCTAAGAATGTGCTCCTAGGTGTCCTTGAGGGATATTCCTGGAGGTCAGGACGTTGAAGTCCTTTGCCTGATCCCCTGCCCCAGCTGCCTGGTTGTCCGTCTGGGTTATGGTGCCTGCAGTTGATGGTGCCTTCACTTCAGTCCTCCCACTCCATCACCATCTATGGAGGATCTGAGTCAATGTCACCTCTCAGGGCTTCTTACTCTCGAAGAGGCCCCCACAGACACAGACGTTCCTTAGTGATCACAGCATACCAGAGCAAGTCCTGGCAAATCCTTTCCAAGGGTCCCTGCTCCTTGCTTCTGAGAAACACAGAAGGCTGAGCTTTCTATCCTAGCATGCTGCCTAATCTTTCCTGGGTAATTTACAAGATAGGAATAACTCAGTGTGGGAAAACACACTTCTGAGGGCAGGAGAATGGAAAGAATGACCTCTTCAATCCTTTCCAAAAATGAGCAAAACACGTCAGGACACAAAGGTGTAACAGCTGTGAGGGAGTTTGACTGAAAAGTTTTGGGGAATACAATGGGTTAAAGGACATAGAGAGATTTTACCTACAGATAGACAATAGACAATGTAATTTAGAACTCCCCAAACAAAAGAGGGTGGCTCAGAAATTTACAGGGCTCTTTGGTGTCTGGCGACAGTGTATTCCACATTTGGGTCAGATATTGAGTCTGCTTTACAAAGTAACTAGGAATAGATATGAAGTTCAATGATGTGATTAACAATAATAGACGTTTGATGCCACTAAAAGTCCATTTCAACATGCTTTAGACTTCTGGCCAGTACACTCCAGTGCTGTAAAATTTTGCGTGTTGTAAGAGAATTGCATGCTAATGGATCTTGTGGCAAAAAAACAAGGTGAGAGAGAGGTAGAGAGAAATGACACTACCTTTGAAAAACAATTACTGGCTTGTTATTGGGCTCTGATTGATATGTAATGTTTGATTATAGATTATACTATAATATTAAGACCTCAAGTGACAATCATGCAATGGGTACAAAGTTCGCCCCAAACCTACAGCGTTCAGCAAGCCCAGGAGTTCAGCATAATCAAATGAAAACGTTGTATTTAGGACCAAGCCAAACCTGGACCACATGGGGTCGCTGTCTTACATGAAAGGATTTCTATGGAAGGCCTGGAGCAAGAGGATATAATTAAGCATGAGCTAGTTATCTGAATCACCTATAAAATGGGGAAAGTCATTTGACGCTTTTAACTGTACAAGAAACACAGCATGCATGGTTTAGTGATGGATCAGTAAATATATAGGATGCAGTTGCTATTGAAAAGTGGTTGCAAATAATTCTGTCACAACTAAATTGCTGCCAAGTACTGCGGAAGGTAAAAGTAACCAATCTGCCAAATTATATGCTATTCACCAGATGTTAAAGCAAGAGAGTTTAACTGAATGCCACATATACAGATTCTTGGTTGGTAGTCAGTGGATTGGCCACTTGGCTTCCCCTTTGGGTAAAGAATAACTGGCAAATTCAGTCCAGAGAACTATGTGGAAACGAATTATGGTCTGACATTTAGGAGTTGTTTGAGCTACTAATCTTTTAGTAGATTCTCTCAGTCTTCCAAATTCTATGAATGATGCTCTATCTCTATTACAGATGAACAAACCCATATCCAAGCAGTAGAAGTTGATCCAGACTCCAGCGGCTTAAAAGGTTTGACTTGTGGGCACACCAAAAATGTGGCCAGCTGGGAGCAAAAGCGACATACAGGTGGGCTCAGGATCGAGGTATTTTATTACCTGTGGATCTCACTGAATCTGTTATTTTACAATGTCTAGTTTGTCAACATATTAAACAGAGAAGCTTGGCATATTAGTTGAAGGACAATTGGCATGTGGCAGGCTGCTTGTGCAGATATGACAAGTTATATTGGTCCATTAATTTAAAATAAGGGATGCCAATATGTGTGTACTGCTATGGACTCCTATTCTAGATATTTAGTGGTAATTCATTTTGGGAAATGCAATCAGACTAATACTATTAAAACACTGGAAATAATTAAATTATATTGTGTTCCACTTTATATTCAGGGTGATAAGGGGTCACATTTTAAAGGTAAGTTTATACACGTATTTGCCCATTAACATAATACACAATGGATCTTTCATGTTATTATTCTCAAGCTGCTGGTTTGATTGAAAGAATGAATGGTTTGCTTAAACAATTAATTAAACTTGAAGAGGACACTTAGGAAAACTGGAGGACTAACTTGAATACTGCCTTCAACATTTTATATAATAGACCTACAGGAGAATCAGAAACTCATTTGATGAGAATGACTATTCCAAACTGACAGATTCATAAAATAGACTTCTATCCGGAGACAATTGAGTATTGTGAAATTAGCCCGGGGCACTCTCTCTTTTTTGGGCTACTCCTGAGGTCGCAGGACTGGATTTGTATCTGTATCTGAACACAGACCTATTAAAAGATTGATGTGTGCTGTTTCAATTGGTATCAGAATTAAAATGCCTCCCAGACACTTTGGATTAATCAAAGAATGCTCCAGTTCAGTTTTCAAAGGGATCTGTGTCCATGGCGGAGTTATAGACCCAGACTACCATGGAGAAATTTGAGTAATTTAACAGAATGAAGGAAAGGATGATCTATTTATTACTAAACATGGTCTAATTGCCCAATTTCTGGTTTTTCCATGTGTACTTGGCAAAGTAGAAAAAGGAGAACTCCCAACCTATCTAGCAGTTAGAGGTGATGTAGGGTTTGTATCTGCAAATGAAATACATGCAGTTGGAGCTAAAGTCTGGGTAAAGCAGCTTCACCGAGACTTAGCGGTCTTCCTGTATCCACTGGTGTCACTGTGCAGGGGAAGGATAAGACCATATTAATGATGATTCCTGGACCGGAAGCATGGGAATATGTGCCATCAGTGGGCTACCGTCTATGGGGTCACAGAGAGTCGGACACGACTGAAGCGACTTAGCAGCAGCAGCAGCAGTCACTGTTACTCTTGTGAATGGACTATTCTTGGAATTCTGACTGTAATATGGATTGTCATTCACACCTCAACCTTCAAGGATATGCTAAAATTAAAAGGAAATTATGAAGAAAGCTATTGAGGAATCTCCAGCTGGAGAAATACAATTTGGACACAAACTCAGGATAAGTTCACCTGCCCAGCAAACAAGGCCTGTTTTCCTTAACCTTGATGCTCTGTGGACAAAATTTATCTGTTTGCTAGAGTAGACAGCACTGGTAAAGATATAGCTCAAGCTTTAACTATCAATGCTAAATGGATGCCTATAATGCTAAAGCCCCATGACCTCAACTTGATTTATAACAAAGACTTTTGTACAGTTGTTCAGTGACTCAGTAATATTCCAGCTTCACAAAACTAAGTCATTAATTGACATATTTGATTGGACTGTTTGTTCTAAGCATTATATTACCTTGCTTGAAAGGATAATCCCAAGGAATTGTCGTGTCTACTAATGTGTGTGCATGGCAAAACTTATATAGAGAATGGATTGCTAACCATCATTGAGTGCCTCTCCTCGATGGCATTACAGAGCGCACTAACACGTGGTGCCCAGTAGCTCTCTGTCATTATGGTGCAGTTAACATGGTGCCATGTGCCAATGTCACGTGTTACCTAGTATATTTGGAGAAGAATATTGGGTGCCTCGTTTCACTGGGAGTTATTTGGGCTTTGATAGCCACAGTCATTGACTGATAGATTGTGACAAGGTTTACCGAGGCACTGCTATGTGGACCAATGTCTCGCACTTGGGAATCCTGCTCATTGGAGAACTCCATCAACTCTTGTGAATGGACTATCTTTCCTAAATCCTATACTACATTGTTTTTTGAAAATGACCCCTCAATTTTTATGTATTTTAAACAATAATGTAGAAACGACTTCTTTGTATCAGATAGAAACCTGTTTTCCTGATGCCTGACACATGTTGATCCTTTATATTGGAAGGGGACCACCTATTACTTTCTTTCCATGAGGACTCAGGTATTGTGAACTCAAATGTTATTCTTTACTCTTTCTATTCCCAATATTAGTTTTCTCTTAGAAACCTTATGTAATACTTGTAAGGAACCACTGACTCGATGGACGTGAGTCTGAGTGAACTCCGGGAGTTGGTGATGGACAGGGAGGCCTGGTGTGCTGCGATTCATGGGGTCGCAAAGAGTCAGACAGACTGAGTGACTGAACTGAACTGACTGAACTGAACTGAACTTAAAGAGTTACAAAGTTTCATAGACAAACCTAATTGTAANTCCGGGAGTTGGTGATGGACAGGGAGGCCTGGTGTGCTGCGATTCATGGGGTCGCAAAGAGTCAGACAGACTGAGTGACTGAACTGAACTGACTGAACTGAACTGAACTTAAAGAGTTACAAAGTTTCATAGACAAACCTAATTGTAACTTGATAGAACGTGCTGTTGTTACTACTATTGCTGCCCATAAGTTGATGCCTGTAGGAGTTGATATACAAGAGCATACTTCTCATTCCTGGTGGGACTTTTTCATTACTAAATCCCCTACTGCTCAAAAATTGTTTTCTGCATTGTTTATCCCATTACTTGTTTCTTTGATCACTTTATCTCTATGAACTATCTGGAATTGTTATTTGAGTTAGAGAATTAAGAAGACAGCTCAGGTTACTTTGCCTTATTCCTATGCTCTTCAGCCTAAACAATGCTAAGGCCAACTGTTAGGGAAATTAAAATGGAGGAAATTTTCAGCTTTTAGAAGCAAGAGAGCAGACCTCTCCTTGTTTCTGAGCTGTTGGACACTAGTGAGATGCTCTGCCCACCTGCAAGCGCAGCAAGTCAGGCAGCACTTTAGATTGGAAAAGGAGTGGGTCTTGGAATCACTTAAACCTGTAAGGGCCTGGTCTATCCCTCTTAAGAAATCCTATGACCCACAAGGTGAATCAAACACCATTATAAAAGTTAAAGTAAAAGCAGGGCTGTATTTTGGGGGCACAAACTGATGATTACATCAGTTTGTGGTCTGGGATTATAAGCAGGAGCCCCTAAAACTACAATTTGATGTCTCACCCATGGAGTGGACATACAGCCTGGGACCTTTTCCCAACTGGGACTGCAGGTTACTCATAACCAGGGACTTGCCATTGCTGTTCAAGTCTGGATATAGGTTGTCAGCACACTTTGATGATATTTCTGCTGTTACTTTTCTCTGTTGTTTCTATTTCTCTTCTTCTGATGACTGTATATTGACATTAAGTCAAATAATCTATAAAAAGCAGAGGCATCCCTTTGCTGACAAAGGTCCGTATAGTCAAAGCTATGGTTTCCAGTAGTCATGTACAGATGTGAGAGTTGGACCACAAAGAAAGCTGAGCACTAAAGAACTGATGCTTTTGAAGACTCCTGAGAGTTCTTTGAAATGCAAGAAAATTAAAGTCAGTCAATCCTAAAGGAAATCAACCCTGAATAGTCATTGGAAGGACTGATGCTGAAGGTGAAACTCCCAATACTTTGGGCCCCTTGATGGGAAGAGCTAACTCATTGGAAGAGACTTTGATGCTGGGAAAGTCTGTAGGCAAGAGGAGAAGGGGGAAACAAAGGATGGGATGGTTAAATAGCATCACTGACTCAACAGACATGAATTTGAGCAAACTACGAGAGACAGTGGAGGACAAAGGAGTCTGGGTTGCTGCAGTCCATGGGGGTGCAAAGAGTCAGACATGACTGAGTGATCGAACAAAAATAACAATAATCTTCTATCAGTTCAATTCAGTTCAGTCGCTCAGTTATGTCTGACTCTTTGCAACTCCATGGACTGCAGCACACCAGGCCTCCCTGTCCCTCACCAACTCCTGGAGCTTGTTCAAACTCACGTCCATCAAGTCGGTGATACCATCCAACAAACTCGTCCTCTGTCGTCCCCTTCTCCTGCTTTCACTCTTTCCCAGCATCAGGGTCTTTTCAAATGAGTCAGTTCTTCCCATCATGTGGCCAAAGTATTGGAGTTTCCGCTTTAGCATCAGTCCTTCCAAAGAATAGTCAGGACTGATTTCCTTTAGGGTTGACTGGTTTCATCTCCTTGCAGTCTAAGGGACTCTCAAGAGTCTTCTCCAACACCACAGTTCAAAAGCATCAATTCTTTGGTACTCAGCTTTCCTTATGGGCCAACTCTCACATCCATACATGACTACTGGAAAAACCATAGCTTTGACTTTATGGACATTTGCCGGCAAGTGATGTCTCTACTTTTTAATATGCTAACTAGGTTCATCATAGCTTTTCTTCCAAGGAGTAAGTGTCTTTTAATTTTATGGCTGCAGTCACCATCTGCTGTGATTTTGGAGCCCCCCCAAATAAAGTCTGTCACTGTTTCCATTGTTTCCCCATCTATTTGCTATGAAGTGATAGGACTGGATGCCATGATCTTAGTTTTCTGAATGTTGAGCTTTAAGCCAACTTTTTCACTCTCCTCTTTCAATTTCATTGAGAAGCTCTTTAGTTCCTCTTCACTTTCTGCCATAAGGGTGGTGTCATCTGCATGTGTGAGGTTATTGATGTTTCTCCCTGCAATCCTGATTCCAGCTTGTGCTTCATCCAGCCTGGCATTTAGCATGATGTACTCTGCATCTTAGTTAAATAAGCAAGGTGACAATATACAGTCTTGATGTACTCCTTTCCCAGTTTTGAACCAGTCTGCTGTTCCATGTTCAAAACTAACTGTTGCTTCCTGACCTGCATACAGATCTCTCAGGAGGTAGGTAAGGTGGTCTGGTATTCCCATCTCTTGTAGAATTTTCCAGTGTTTGTTGTGATCCACACAGTCAAAGGCTTTGGCGTAGTCAATAAAGCAGTAGTTATTTTTCTGGAATTCTCTTGTTTTTACTGTGATCCAATGGATGCTGGCAATTTGATCTCTGGTTTCTCTGCCTTTTCTAAATCCAGCTTGAATATCTGGGAGTTCTTGGTTTATGTACTGTTGAAGCCTAACATGGAGAATTTTGAGCATTACATTGCTAGTGTGTGAAATGAGTGATATCATGCGATAGTTTGAACATTCTTTGGCATTGCCCATCTTTGGGATTGGAAAGAAAACTAACTTTTGGTCATTGGTGAGTTTTCCAAATTTGCTGACATATTGAGTGCATCGCTTTCACAGCATCATCTTTTAAGATTTGAAATAGTTCAGCTGGAATTCTATCACCTCCACTAGCTTTGTTTATAGTGATGCTTCCTAAGGCCTACTTGACTTTGGACTCCAGGATGTCTGGCTCAAGGTGAGTAATCATACCATCATGGTTTTCTGGGTCATTAAAATTTTTTTTGTATAGTTCTTCTGTGTAATGTTGCCAGCTCTTTTTATTATCTTCTGTTTCTGTTAGGTCCACACCATTTGTGTCCTTTATTGAGCCCATCTTTGCATGAAATGTTCCCTTGGATCTCTAATTTCCTTGAAGAGATCTCTAGTCTTTCCCATTCTATTGTTTTCCTTTATTTCTTTGCATTGTTCGCTTAGGAAGGCTTTCTTCTCTCTCCTTGCTATTCTTTGGAACTCTGTATTCAGATTGATATATCTTTCCTTTTCTTGTTTGTCTTTCACTTCTCTTCTTTTCTCAGCTATTTGTAAGGTCTCCTCAACCATTTTGTAAGGTTTCCTCAGATAACCAACCTTCTATAAGAAACTGAAATTGTTTTATTTGTATGTAATGAGTGGTTTCTTTTGTTAACAAATCCTTTAAACCCATAATGAAAGTAAAACTTTCAGCAAATCCAATGGCTGCAGGTGGGAGTCTTAACCAGATCAGGGAAATTCTTAGACATCCTTGCGCCCCCAGGTTTCAATTGGGAAGTCTCTGGAAGTTATTGTTTTTAAACAGAATGAGATGTCCCCAAAGACAGTTCTTTGGAGAGAGGTCAGATTGAGGACGTGGGTCTGAACCTGATGGCTGGCCTCCCTCTGCCCTCCAGGATTCACCCTTCCCACAGCCGTCTGGGCCTTGCTAGTAACTCCAGGCCTGTGGCTGCCACTGGCACTGTGTCCTCAAGGTTTCAGGCTTCTGTCTAGTGCCTTGGATACTGGGACTGAGAAGGGGGCTCCCTGGTTTGTGGTGAAAGCCCCAGGAGAGTGGTAGGTGGGCACGGTACAAGCAGATGAATGCAACAAGCAGCCAGTGAAATTCCCAGGTGGGTATCTGCCAGTTGCAGATTTCCTACCTTACCATGTTTTTTTCCCCAAATATATAATTACAGCAGAGGAGGCACGCTGCGGCCCATGAGTTGAGTCCTGCACACAGCCTGTTTTTGTATAATCCGCAAACTAAAGATGTTTCCTGTTCCCATTTTGTAAATGATTAAAAACATGAAAAAGAAAAGTAAACTTTTATGATGCTGGAAAAAGGTATGAAATTCACATATCAGTGTCCATACGTAACGTTTTATTGAAAGACGACTGCATTGTGCATGGTCTACACATTGGCTGTTCCTATGCTATGAGAGCAGGGTTAAGCACACCTGAAATATATGTGCAATCTGACCTTTTACAGAAATATTTTCTGACCTCTGAATTACAGTAAAGCAGCATTAATTTGGAGTGCTTGGGATTATTTAGACCCAGTGTCTGTGATTAATATGGAATAGGAAGTTTTTACATGATTTCTTACTCTGAAGATGAAGGGTAACATTAAAAATGAAAATTAAAATATCTGTGTCTGTCTTGAATCCTGTATCTAGCAGTTATTTATTATTTAATTAGCCCTTAAGTAACTAAAGAATTTTAATGTTTATGGTATTTTCGTTGGCTCCAAAATCACTGTGTATGCTGACTGCAATCATAAAACTAAAAGACATTTGCTCCTTGAAAAGAAAACTATGACAGACCTAGACAGTATAGTAAAAAGCAGAGGCATCACTTTGTAGACAAATTCCGTATAATCAAAGCTTTGGTTTTTCTGGTAGTCATGTACAGATGTGAAAACTGGACCATAAAGAAGGCTGAATGCCAAAAAATTGATGCTTTCGTATTATAGTGCTGGAGAAGACTTTCAAGATCAAACCAGTCAATCCTAAAGGAAATCAACCCTGAATATTCATTGGAGGGACTGTTGCTAAAGCTGAAACTCCAATACTTTGGCCACCTGATGCGAGGAGCTGACTCACTGGGAAAGACCCTGATGCTGTGAAAGATTGAAGGCAAAAGGAGAAGGGGGTGGCAGAAGAAGAGATGATTAGATAGCATCACCAACTCAATGGACATGAATTTGAGCAAACTCCAGGAGATAGTAGAGGACAGAGGATCCTGGCTTGCTGCTGTCTATGGGGTCACAAAGAATCAGACATGACTTAGCAACTGAACAGCAGCAATACTACAGATGTTATGCATATTGACATTTTAGTTAACTCATAACTATTAGTAACTGATTATTTCTCAGTTTATCACTAGGGCTTTTATAGAGTATATATTATAAATTTTTAATATATCCTAAGCTCTAGTATTCTCTAGAATGTCCTTTCAATTGGAAGATCCATTAGTGGCTATCTAATCCATTTCCACTCAAATTTTGCAGAGAAAAAGCAGAAATGTAGAGTTTTCAGTGACTTATCCAAAGGCACATAATTGGTGGTAACAAATTTTCTTAAAATACTATGGTACCCCCCGTATGACGATTAAGGGGGAAAAAAAAAAACCTGTTTGTTGCTTTCAAATTTCATTTGTAATCCATACCTTTTTGTTAAAAGTGAGTGCTTACTCTGGGCCAGGCATTGTTATAAAGGCTTACTTAGATTTAATTTTCCTTAAGTCTTGGGTAAATATAGCATCCACCGTTTGACTGCTTGCTATGGCTTGGCACTGTGCTGAACAGCCCCCAAAGATGATTTTGCTTTATCATCATGACAGTCCTCTGAAAAGATGTCCCATAGATAAAGAAATAGGTTTAGGGAGGTTGGATAAGTTGCTTGTGGTCACTCAGTTAATAAGCAGTGGAAACAGCATTCTTAACTAAAGGTCGCATTCATAAACTACCAATTAAATACAATATTTTTCTAGTGACGTCATCCAACACTGATTTAGTGTTTCTTTGTTTAGAACCAATGATTAAATCATGGTATTACTGAGCTGGAAGGACCTCTAGGTTTTCATTTTTAAAGGTTTCAAAGAAGGGAATAAACAGCTTTTCTCAAAAGCCTGTGATGGCATTTAAATATAAACAGAGTTCTTTTTTCTAAACAAAGTAATACCTTTTTTTTTTTTTTTTTGCTGCAATTCATGTTCATTTTTATAACTTCGACTAATTGCTGTGGCCCCCATGTTGCCTATAACAGAGGGAGGATTTCCTGGTTGAGGATTTTCTCTCACTAGTGAGCTCAGAATCCCAGCTGTCAGGGTTTGGCTTTGATATCACTTTTGTGCTGACGTGCCTTTGTANTTTTTATAACTTCGACTAATTGCTGTGGCCCCCATGTTGCCTATAACAGAGGGAGGATTTCCTGGTTGAGGATTTTCTCTCACTAGTGAGCTCAGAATCCCAGCTGTCAGGGTTTGGCTTTGATATCACTTTTGTGCTGACGTGCCTTTGTACTTACGCCCTTTGGTGTGCAGAGTTTTGTGACTACCACTTGTACACAAGCATTCCTCTGTATTTTTATCTGTTTAATTCTCCCTTAGTCCTGAATATTCCATCTTTTGGAACCTTTGGAACCTCACACAGTATATGGAAAATCATTAATTCATATTCTTGAAGCTGTTTTAAGTTCAATGTCCCAGTTCCCATGGAGCACTAGCTACTCTATTTTCCCTATCTTCATCTGGCTGTCTGGTGTTTACAGTCTCAGTGGGCACACTCCCAATTCTGTTATTTATATCACTGAGAACCGGCTCTAGCACAAACTTAAGTCTGATATTGACGTAGACTTTCTTGCTGGCCAGATGTTGATTGATTTTAGTACCCGGAGCTGCAGCAAACAAAATTTTTTGTTCCTACTTTGTGTTTTCAATGACTAACTGCCAAGTCTTGGGCTCATTGTTGGGCACCCCCATATAAGGTTGATCCCAACTGGGATGTATCTGTAATGAACATCTGTGGTCAGTACTGGAACTGGCCATTCAGTCTCTTGCGCATTTTGAGTCTTACAAAGTCCACAAAAAGGAATGGCTGACTTGGGTCATGCTTGCTTTACCACCAAATGGCCAGCAGGTGGCAATGTTCAACTTGGTATGTATCTGCTTATTTTTTTTTTTTTTTCCTTACAGAGCAACTTCTTCAAAAGTTAGACATTTCTATCACAGCATGGAAGTCTGAGGCAGCAATCTTTCAAAATTATACACATAAATCTGAGTGTTCATTCTGTTTCTCACACCCAGTCCCTGGAGAATGTTGGAGGAGGTGTCCTGTGGCCATTGTGCTTGACATGACCTGTGTTTTCCCTTTTCCACTGTCCAGTCTTTACTGGGGCTTCCCTGGTGACTCAAAGAATCTGCCTGCAGTGCAGGAGACCCAGGTTCGATCCCTGGGTGGTCTCAGGGATCAGTACCCCACTCCAGTATTCTTGCCTGGAGAATCCCATGGACAGAGGAGCCTGGTGGGCTACAGTCTATGAGGTCACAAAGAGTTGGACACGACTGAGTAAATAACATTTTTACTTTTCTTTACTGTAATGACTGGTCTTCATCAGATGAGTGTCTCTCAACTCAAATTATCTGACAGTCTTGGAGAGCTGGCCAAGCCGATGTGTCTTCAGGCCTGGGACCACCTTAATCATGAGAATGACTTTGCTCTGGGGCACCCTTTAATTTTTTTAGTGAAAACAGTACATCTCCTTCATATCTTCATGGTTGACTCGAACCACCAGGTGGGAGTCTTGTCACACTCACTTTTTACAGCTGATGATGTGGGGTCTGAAATTGCTCTAAAGGATGCTCCTAATTCACCACTTCCAGTTATACACTCTGGAGAAGGCAATGGCACCCCACTCCAGTACTCTTGCCTGGAAAATCCTATGAACGAAGGAGTCTGGTAGGCTGCGGTCCATGGGGTCGCTAAGAGTCGGATAACGATTGAGCAACTTCCCTTTCACTTCACTTTCATGCATTGGAGAAGGAAATGGCAACCCACTCCAGTGTTCTTGCCTGGAGAATCCCAGAGACGGGGAAGCCTGGTGGGCTGCCATCTATGGGGTCACACAGAGTCGGACACGACTGAAGTGACTTAGCAGCAGCAGTTATACACTCACAGGCATGAGTGTGAGTATACACTCACACATATGTATAAGTATATGCTTTAATGGACTAACTTGCAGAGCTGTATACCATTTCTCTTTGTGTCGGGGGAAGAAAAGAGGGATGCAGCAGATTTCAGGATGGAGGGTGATTTCAGGGCATATGAAGTGCTCATTCCAGGTCATCAAGGGGCTTCATATAGAAATGATCTACCTTTTATAACTCTCTTCCCAGTGCGGTAGAATGGGAAGTGCCAAGAAGAGTGTGTGACTTATGGTAGGCACGCGTAAATGGGCACAAACAGTCCCTTACGACGTCATCATAGTTGTCTACCCCCAACCCCCACCCTGGTGGACTAGTCATGAAGTCTCTGGAGTTCACCTGGCCTCGTTCCCCTCGTCCTCAGAGTCTCTTCTTTAGGGTCATCGGGGTGCTTCCTTGACCTGCTGTCATCCACAGAAGGGCATCCACGTTGTTAACACTTCAGTTTGATTGCAAGTACTCCTGGGAATGTTTGAATTTTAAGAGTCTCGACTAAGGGAAACCAAAAGAAATAAACAACTAGCGGTGGGATTTCAGACATGGTTGCCTTAGACTGAGAGAGCAATCTGGGGACCAAGGACACCCATCAGGGCTCCTGAGTGGCAGATGGAGGCACCTGCAAGGGTGTTCAAAGAAGATTTTTAAAACTTTTATATTAGAGTATAGTTGATTAACATGATGCTCGTTTCAGGTGTACAGCAAACTGACTCCGTTATACATATACATGTATCCATTCTTTTTCAAGGTAAAAGAGGACTTTTGAATTGGGTGAGAGATGATGTTATGAGAATGTCAGAGCCTCATTTGTTCTACTTTCTGGGTATCCTCAGATAAGTGGAGGAAACAAGCATTCTCTTGATTCTGGATTAAAGAATCCAGATTTTTTTTTTCTTAGAGATCTGGGCCTAGTGCAAACTGTCCACCGATCCCATTTCCTCAGGGTACAGGACTTATTTCTCTTTTTCAGAATATTCTTCCATGCAGTCCTCTCTGTTTGTGGTCTCATCAAGCTCACTGCCTTAGAGAATTTAAAGAGGGATGTAGACATTGGATGAGGATGGCAGGAGGTCTTTCCTCCATCCTCCCACTTTACAGATAGGGAGGTTGAGACCTGCAAGGCCATCCTTCTTCCCGAGTCTCACTGCTGGTTGACGGAGAGGCGATTCAGGGTGTGAAGGTGCATTCTCAGCCCAGTGTTCTGTGTCCATCTGAGGCCATGTATCCATCAGGTCTTGCTCTGCACACTGGACGGTTCCTGTGGCTCCAGCCAGGCCCAGCCCCTCTGGAAGGTGGATGTGGCCCCAGAGCCCTGGTCCCTGAGCTGCCGTGGGGCCAGCTGGTGTGTTTCACTGTGCTGCATCACCCCACATGCTGCCTTCCACGTGGACTCTTCCACGGGTGTTTGCTTTTTCTTCAGTGAAAGAGCCTTCCATTGAGGAAGAATTCCACGTATTTAGACTTTAGCCATATTTAATGATTTACAAAGGAGGGCTTCACCCCGAGTGATACTAAGAATATGGGCGTGTCTTCCGAATGCCTCAAAAGGAGATGGGGAAATAGAAAAGGCCTGGGGACTTAGGAAGAAAGTGGGCTTAGAGCAGCTGTGTGGCTGGGGAGGAAGGTGAAGAGGACGGGAACGACGGGCTGGTGCACTGCCGTGGGAAAACTTTCTGATTAGCTTTGAAGCTTGGAAACGTCAAAGGCTTTTTCCCACATCTTGTGTGTGTGTGTGTGTGTGTGCATCACACCACCCACTCATACTCATATACCCACTCTCTCTCTCTAGCATATACACACAGACACACACAAGAAGCTTTTGCACCTGAGAAGGAATGGAGTTGGATGTGCCTTGCAGGTGGGTGTGCCGGAGAGTGGGCAGTGAAGCAGATACTGGGCACAGGTGTGAGGGTGTATTTGTGACCTGGGCACTTTTCTTCCAGCAGGCCGTGCAGACTCATTAAAGACTCGTATGCAGGGAAGCGACATGGCTGCTTTTTTCTTTTAGAAGGATGACTTTTTCAGCCATTATGTAGAACTGGGGTGGCATTAAGGCAGGGATTGGAGTGACGGGGACCTGTTAGCACACGCTTTCCAGAGGCAACATGAACCTGAGGGACGGTGCAGTGGAGACGGGCAGGAATGCACTGGGGCCTCTGGGGCCGCGGAGAAAGAGGAGATGGGGCTGAGGCGCCTGCGGAGAGGGGAGGTGGATGGAGGTGCCGTGTACAAGGACGAAGGTGTACAGGTACAAGCAGGGTGTTTTGGGCACATGCATGGAAGGAGAAGCACGTTTGTGTCCAGGCTTGTGGAGCACCTTCTGGGGTGGCTGGTGTGGATGGACGCACGCCCTCGCGGCTCAGGCAGGGATGGCGCCAGTATGCGGCTGCGGAGCCGGCTGCCGGGACGGTGGCTGAAATGGTGTGCGCACCCTGCTCTACAAGTCCATGTGCAGTCAAGGACTCTCTCCACTTCCTCCTGAGTTTCTACTCATCTTCTCAGCATCTCCCATTCTTTCACTGTCCTCTCTTCTCACCCTTCCCAGAGCACAGGCGAGGCCAGCCTGCCGGTCTGGGGTCTCTCCCCACCAGCTAGCACCCTCTGTCTTCCTTTATGAAAAGCGGTGATTTGCACCCACCTGGGCTCTGTAGTGGGCTTCCCTGGTGGCTCAGAGGGTAAAGTGTCTGCCTGCAGTGCAAGAGACCTGGGCTCAATCCCTGGGTCTGGAAGATCCCCTGGAGAAGGAACTGGCAACCCACTCCAGTACTCTCGGCTGGAAAATTCCTGCAGGTGTCTCCTGGTTGGTCCTTTCCTGATTCAGACATCAGGGTGGGATGTCCTGGTGAGGGAGGGGATTCCTGGCTGGCCTGGAGAGAGCAGGAGAGGAAGGCGGATGTCTACTTGGAGTGACTCGATTTCTGGAGTCTCACCAACTCCAGCTGGAAAATACTGGATGCTTTGCTGGATTGCTCCTGCCAGGTTGGCTAAGCAGTGACATAGCTGTATCCCATCACCTCTTGGCTCTCAGTGGTGACAAGGGAGGCCATGCAGAGGTGCAGGGAGGAGGCAAGGGCAGGCAGAGCGTGCAGGGCTCTGATGAATGAGGGAACGCCTGGCCCCGGAAGAGCTTTGGGGCACCCAGAGTGGGAGCAAGCAGGCTCTGCTCTGGGACCCTCACTCTGGTGGGAGGGGTCCTGGACTAGGGGAGCCAGAGTAACTTTTCTTCTCCCGATGGCCTGGTCAGGGGCTCATTCTATATTCTTCTCTAGTTAAAGACCAGGGTTTTCTGCCTCTTAATTCCTTTCTTTTTGCCATGCTTCACAACACCGGGGATCTTATTCCCCCAACCAAGGACTGGAGCCCTGGAAGCAGAGTCCTAACCACTGGACTTCCAGGAAATTCCCAGTCAGCCCTTCGATTTCTGATGTCCCGTAAGCCTGGCTGTGCCTGCGGGGTCACGGGGGCTCAGGCGGGCATTGTTTCTGCTGCTCCGGCTTCTGCTCTGCGCTTGGCCATCCACATACCGGGGCCCCTTTCCCCTCACTTCTCCACTTCCAGGGTAAGGCAGAGAGTTCCTGAAGCCTGGGCGGAGGCAAAGGGCACGGACTCGGTTACTCAGCGATCCGGACAGACCAGAGAAGCGGTTCACAAAGCATTTCTATGTGAGGCGCCAGAGAAATAAACTCGAGGCAGGCAGCTTTACAGCGCTGGGCCCGGAGANCCACAGGCCCCTTCTCCAGCCCGGGACCAGACAGGAGGTCCCCACACCCTGCTCCACTCAAGCTTCTCATGAAGACAGCCCCAGCTGCAGCGAGCACCCCCCAAGTTCTTGGGCCCCCACTGGATCCTCCACGGTAAGGTAGCCACCCTCTCTGAACAAAGAAGAAAATGAAGCTGAGCAGGTCTCCAAGGCCAGGGCCCGAGGCTGACCTCCTAAGGGAGGCAGGAGCTCTCGGACTATCATCAGAACGCTGTCTCAAGATGAGGACTCAGATAACACCAGCCTGGAGCCTAGACTGGAGGAAAGGCTCCGATAAACGAACATGCAGAGGAGATGCCAGCTAGGAGCACCGAAGACCTTCCCTGGACCTCCTCCCTCGTGCCCAGACAGGCTCCCCTTGCCTGCCCTCCACACCCTGCACTAAGCCCCTCCTGGGCCCTTTCCTGAGGGGCACAACTGAGACAGGTCTGTACTGCCCTGGGCTGTGTTTACCAGCTGCACGGCCGCAGGAAAGAAGACCCCATCTCCAGGCCTGACTTCTTTATCGCGCGCCTAAGTTCTTTTCTGTCCTAGGCATCTCCATGTGTTAAAACCACAAGATGTGATGCAGTGTTTGAGGGCGGCTATTACCAAACGATGCTAATGACACTAATTGAGATGGTTGAGATTTGGGGGGCATTAAGTCCTCTCTGAGCTTGTATTCTGCCTCCCGTAATGCGACAGTTATTTCCCCCAAGGACAGAGGTTATGTCTGTTTCCTTTTCTAAGACGTCTAAAATAGGATTCTCCAGACATCGAAGTCTCAGCTGGTGGTGCCTGGAGAGGAGATGCCCCCACCTCCCGGCCTTGACAGGCATGGCTAATCGAGTGCGCGCTCCGCCCGCTGATCAGCAACACTCCAATAGGCAAGCTACTTGGAACTGATCAGAGATGACAGACAGGAAGCAAAGGGAATTTACACCCCCTGCCTGGACAGTACCCATGATCTCTTAACACACAGGTCCCACCTATCTTACCCACAGGCATGCAGAAAACAGAGCCCACCCACACAGATGGCTCCGGAGCGCCTCTGAACACCCTGATTCTATCTACCTAGCTCCCCTTTCTCCTTGCTGCCTCCAAGCCTTTTGAGAAGAGCAGCAGGATGTAAATTATTAAATTATGGTTCCTGGTGTCATATCACTAACAAGCAGTCTATAATCTCTGACACGGGAGAACGGGAACAAAGGCCAGAATCTGTGATGGATCCATAAAACCAGGCCCCAGGCTGCTCCTCAGTACGGAGAGATGCCTCTCAAATACCCACACAGTCAGATGAACCTCCCTCCCCTCCTCTGTATCCACTGCAAATAAGGGAGGGGAAGAGGGACAGGGACGCGTGGAGCAGGAAGAGAAGCCTACGACCTTCCAAACTCAAATGTAGGAAGAACCCTCAGTTCAGTTCCGTCGCTCAGTTGTGTCCAACTCTTTGCGACCCCGTGGACTGCAGCACACCAGGCTTCCCTGTCCTTCACCATCTCCCGGAGCCTACTCAGACCCATGTCCATCGAATCAGTTATGCCATCCAACCATCTCATCCTCTGTCGTTCCCTTCTCCTCCCACCTTCAATCTTTCCCAGTATCAGGGTCTTTTCCAATGGGTCAGCTCTTTGATTCAGGCGGCCAAAGTACAGGAGCTTCAGCTTCAGCATCAGTTCTTCCAATGAATATCCAGGACTGGTTTCCTTTAGGATGGACTGGTTGGATCTCCTTGCAGTCCAGGGGACTCTCAAGAGTCTTCTCCAACACCACAGTTCAAAAGCATTGCTTCTTCTCAGTTTCCCGGACTTGTAAATTGAAGGCCTGGCTGAGAGGACTCCTACAGTCCCTCTCAGTTCCAAGAGTTGAGAGATGGTAAATGCATTACATGACATTATGCACTGTGTGACACCCTCCAAATAGAATCCTTCTCATTAATGTTATAACCCAAGCTGACTATGAGCAGGGTTGGATTTCGAGAACCCTGGAACAAGGCCACTGTGCGGTCATGTGATGACCCTCTTTCTCTGAANCTTCTTCTCAGTTTCCCGGACTTGTAAATTGAAGGCCTGGCTGAGAGGACTCCTACAGTCCCTCTCAGTTCCAAGAGTTGAGAGATGGTAAATGCATTACATGACATTATGCACTGTGTGACACCCTCCAAATAGAATCCTTCTCATTAATGTTATAACCCAAGCTGACTATGAGCAGGGTTGGATTTCGAGAACCCTGGAACAAGGCCACTGTGCGGTCATGTGATGACCCTCTTTCTCTGAAGAACACCTCTCTCCACTCGGTGGGACCTCAATATTCCACAATAATGATGATGATGATAAATGGTGATTTCAAAGCCCTCTCCTGTTTATTTGTCTAAAGGCCTCTCAATACCCCTGTGAGCCTATATTCACATATCCTGGGTACACCCTCTGCTGTAGCAAAGACCTAATTTAGACAGAGGCAAATCAGCTCTGTGGGGTGAAATGCATTAACCAAGTCTCCCAAACAGCACAAATCTAATTAACTGAAAATCAAAATTGCAAAGCTGCCGAAAAAGATTTCCACGGAAGAAGTCTCCTAAGGATTGAAGGAAAGTTGTGGGTCATGTGACCTGCCTAATCCAAGTCTCTCGGCTAAACTGGGATAAATGCTGTTTGGGTGTTTGGGTTTGTTTGCTTTTTCACTGATGTTTGTTTTCCCGAGATCACCTTTATCACCATTGGGCTTTGGAGAGCTTATCTGCTGCATGCAACAGCCATGAAAAGCATCCTTTCCGAGGAGCGGGTCCAGCCTTCCAGAACCTCCAGTGCGATGGGAGGAAGGAACACCACGTCCAGACACCCTGGCTGGAGGTTCCTCCCCTGCTCCTGCATAGCTGCCCTACCGCCCCCGTTAGAGGCTCATCCCTACCAACCCCACCGCTGGAAAACGCTGGCAGCAGGGAGTTTAAACGCCCCCACCCAGGGCCCTGAGAAGACTGAGCCGCATCCAGGTCAGGGCCCCCGTGACAGGCAGGCGAGCAGGCTTCTGTCCTTCGTGCTCCTGACCTGCCCCAGACAAATGACAGCAGGACAGGCACCGGGGGGACAGGCCCCCTTCTGGCTCCAAGGCCTAGCATCTCCTGCCCTTGGGAAAGAGGACAGAAGCAATTTCTGTGCACCCGGCTTTAAACTCCCGATGGCTCCCCACTGCCCCAAACAGGAATTCTCAATCCTGGCTGCAATTAGAATCACCTGGGGAGCTTTAAAAATAACAACGACAAACACCAGGCCACACCGCAAACCAAGCATATCAGAATTTTGAAGGGAAGAGTTCCCGGCAGGGCCTTCCCTGGTGGTCTAGTGGTTGGGAATTCACCTTCCAATGCAGGGGATGCGGGTTCAATCCCTGGTCTGGGAACTAAGATCCCACGTGCTAAGTGGCAACTAAGCCTGCACATGCCACAATTAGAAAGCCCAGTTCAGTTCAGTCACTCAGTCACGTCTGACTCTTTGCAACCCCATGAACCGCAGCATGCCAGGCTTTCCTGTCCATCACCAACTCCTGGAGTTTACCCAAACTCATGTCCATTGAGTGGGTGATGCCATCCAACCATCTCATCCTCTGTTGTCCCCTTNTTACTTCCGGTTCACGGGGGCCGTGCCCTTAGAGCGGGTCTGTGGTTCTGCCTGGGTCTTTGTGCCACCCCGTCACCATCCTGCCCTCTTAAAAATTTTTTTTATTAGAGTACGGCTGCTTTACCATGTTGTGTTAGTTTCTGCTCTGCAGCAGGATGAATGTCATGTGCTTCGTCACTCAGTTGTGTCCGACTCTGTGCGGCCTCATGGACTGTCGTTCCTGAGGCTCCTCTGCCCATGGGATTCCTCAGGCAAGAATACTGGAGTGGGTTGCCATGCCCTGCTCCGGGGAGCTTCCCCACCCAGGGACTGAACCCAGGTCTCCCACATTGCAGGCAGATTCTGTATCAGCTGAGCTATGAGGGAAGCCCAAATCAGCCATACTCAGACACATATCCACTCTTTTTTTTTGGATTTCCTCATTGAGTAGAGATCCCTGAGTTATGCCGTAGGTTCCCATTAGTTATCTATTTTATACCTTGTGTTTATATGTCAATCCCAATCTCCCAGTTCATCCCACACCCCTCCCGCCTTGATAACCGTACATTTGTTCTCTATGTCTGTGTCTCTACTTCTGCTTTACAAATAAGATCATCTAGACCATTTTTATAGATTCCACATAAGTGTGCTAATGTACGATATTTGTTTTTCTCTTTCTGATTACTTCACTCTGCCTGACACTCTTTAGGTCCACTCACATCTCTGCAAATGGCACAGTTCCATTTCTTTTTCTGGCTGAGTAATATTCCACTGTATGTATGCACCATAGCTTCTTTATCCATTCCTCTGTTGATGGACATCTAGGTTTTTCCATGTCCTGGCTACTGTAAATATTGCTGCAGTGAGCACGGGGCTGTGTGCGTCTTTCTGAATGATGGTTTTCTCCCAGTATAAACACCTCCCTTGGTAGCTGCTGTCTGAGAGTCTACTGTCTGTTTTGGAAAAGGCTTGGATTCTTTTAAGGTGTAAATATACGTGAAGGGAAACATTATAATGCTGTTATGAGTTGTTTTGGCCTTAGTGAAGATGGAACCGCTGGCAGCAGAAAACTTTGAGAAAGGGGAGAGAGGGTGCAGGAGAGGAACTGGAGAGAGGGTGAGGCGAACGGGGNATATACGTGAAGGGAAACATTATAATGCTGTTATGAGTTGTTTTGGCCTTAGTGAAGATGGAACCGCTGGCAGCAGAAAACTTTGAGAAAGGGGAGAGAGGGTGCAGGAGAGGAACTGGAGAGAGGGTGAGGCGAACGGGGAAGCAGAGGGTGAAGAGGGAGGGGCCCGGCACCAAGACGGGGTGCTGACGGCCCTGGCTTCCACAGGCCGCATGTCCCACCTCGGTTTATCCACAGGAAGGCAGCCAGAGCCTGCAGTTCACCTCAGTTTTTCTTGCAAACTCCTCAAGTGAGAACTCTATTGTATTTTCTAACTGCAATTGTTCTAAATGATGCTCTTCACTCTTAGGGTCTGTGTGTCCTTACTGATGACAGCACAAATATCCCTCCTCTTTCATACAGAAGGAATTCTAAGCTGTAGGAGATGGGGCCACTTAGCTGGCACCCCCAAACAACCCACCACCAAGCAGGGCTGGGGCTGGGCCCCAGCTTTCAGATCTGCAGTTTGGAGCAGCGAGCTACTGTCAGTCACATAAGGGCTACTGTTTTCTGCCCAGGTCCCATGTGGGCTGTTTGATACTCAAGTGATTAAACCATTTATTTATTTGGCCGCAACGGGTCTTAGTTGCAGCATGCAGGATCTTCGATCTTCTCTGAGGCGTGTGGGATCTTTAGCTGTGGCATGCAAGCTTTTAGTTGCGGCATGTGGGATCTAGTTCCCGGACCAGGGATCAAACCCAGGCTTCTGCATTGGGAGTGCAGAGACTTAGCCACCTGACCACCAGGAAGGTTCCCTGCTGTTCTGCATTTTTAACAACAGGTGTGAGAGGAGGCTTTTCCTTCTATTTGGGCACAGGCAGGACTCGCTTGGGGGTCTACAAATCTCCCAAAGTTACGGGCAAAGCTCTGAGTGTGTGTCTGTGTCTGGGTGTTTCCAAGGATGGGGTTTCTCAGTGTTTACAGCATCCTCTGTGGGCTCAAAGTGGCTCAGGATCGCTGCATCAGAGCAAATTGCAATCTAATCGAGTTCCACTGAGCTGAGTTCCCTTAGTGACGTAGCTTAGAAGGAAGGAAGGAAAATATTTAAATACAACAGAAAAAATGCCCTTTGAATATAAATCAAATAACACACCTCTACTATGTTAGGGAGTTCTCTGTGACTTTCTGTAAAAACTCCAAATACATTAGGGCCATCAGGTTCATTGTTTTTCTTACCGGAAGTGGAGATGTTAATAATTCCTGTCTGACCACTGCCCCCAGTGTTTTGTGAGTATGAAGTCAGATAATATATATGAACTCATTTACAAACCGTATGCTGTTTTTGTACATGTAAAGCATTTTTATTAAGAAGGAGAATGGGTTGATGAAAGAAAACATGGTGCTTGGGAGAAAGGATGAATTTTATTTGGGGGCCTCACCTGACATCCTGACATCCTGTGTAAAGGTGGTGCTTCCTACTGACTGCACAGTGGGCCTGAGGCTCCGGTCCAACCTCGATCTTGAAGCTACTATTCCAGATGCTGATGGTGGTGGGAAAGAGAATACTGTACACTGAGAGGAGGAGAGCAGAGAGAAGCTTGCTTGGCAGAAAGAACGAGTTGCTTTCTAAATCCCCAGGCAGGAGTTGAGGATTTAGCACACATTTTGTCTCCGTCCTAGGTATTCCTCCTGTACCAGTTCGAACACCAGTGACATCCTAAACAGCTAAGAGTCCCAGTCATTCACACTGATGTGTATCTGTGTGTGTAAAGCTATGGAATACGTTACTGAGTAGGTGGGCCTGAGATATGAGGGTGGTGGCTGCTATTCAAGATGGCATGAGAGGTATTCAGGGTGCAAGAAGGAGGCAGCCTGAAACTGCCCGGTGAGTGTCCCCAGGCCAAGTCAGGACCCTTTATTCTAGCCCCCTAGCATCCAAGAGAACAGATACAGGACTTAAGTACCAAAGGGACATCTGTTAAATACTGAGCCCCAGAGAGAAAACAGAGTGGGTGGCAGAGAGGGAAAAAATAGAGTTAAATATTTCCTCTGAGCAGAGAAGAATGGACCCAGGCCCAGGGCTATAATTCATGGAGCCTTAGATGAATCTCCAGCTGCTTCAGCTGTCTCCACATCTGGGGGAAGACAGGCCAAGAGCTCCGGCACTGCTGGGAGCCCGTGGCTGATGTCTCCACAGTTTAACACTTCCTGAGCCTTCCAAGAAGCTTCCCAAATACCTCAGTGTATGTTGTCTGCTTTGCCTGACTCTGGGGCATGGTGTCCATGAAAAGCAGATTAAACATACTTGGGACTTTCAGGGATCTTTGCCAGAGAATGCTAGAGACATAAAGCACAAAAATGGTACATTCTTAAATGTATTTTCTGCTCTAAATGTGAACATGGTAAGTATTATTTGTTCAGTCATGTCCTATTCTTTGTGATACCATGGACTGTAGCCCGCCAGGCTCCTCTGTCCATGGGATTCTCCAGGCAAGAATACTGGAGTGGGTAGCCATTTCCTTCTCCAGGGGCTCTTCCTGACCCAGGGACTGAACCCAGGTCTCCCGCACTTCAGGCAGATTCTTTACCATCTGAGCCACAGTGAATTAATAATACCTTATCTGAGGAGTTGAGAGACATCCCTGCCCACTGAAATCTTGCCTGGACCATAGAACTTCTTCCTCCTTTCTCCTCCACTCTTTTCTCCCTAATTCTTATTTCCTGTTTGAGAAGCTATGCCAGGATGGTTGATTTTTTCAAGAGGCAGAAGTCACCCTTGGTCCTGATATTAGTGAATAGAACCTGAAAGGGGTGAATTCTGAGTCTCCTAAGAGAACCCCTCTCCAGCCTCAGGGCATTACCCTTTGGGGGTGATCTACCTAAAACCTTCTGCACCCACCTGGCTCAGCCATACCATCCACAGCCGCTCGGGAGACTGTCATGGAGACTCATGTGAAAGGAAAGGAAGCCCCGGTTTTGATGAGTTTCTGGTCAAGGGTGCCTGTAGCCGAGTCCCAGGAAAAGGTGTAGCATTTAATTAGCAAAAGGCAAGCAGTTCAGTTCATTTCAGTTACTCAGTCGTGTCTGACTCTTTGTGACCCCATGGACTGCAGCACGCCAGGTTTCCCTGTCCACCACCAACTCTTGGAGCTTGCTTAAACTCATGTCCATTGAGTTGGGTGAAAGACAAGCAAGTTCAAATCAAATACTCATTTGCTAGAAATGGAATACACAGATGCTGAAGGAGCTAAGACACAATGAGCCATCAAAGCTTTATGAGTTACATGAAGTGGTTTTCCACAGGAGGCCAGAGATAGAGACAAGCAGAGGTGAGGTTGACAGGGCATCCCCACGTTGGGGAGGAGGCGAGCTGAAGCAACAGCTTTGGAGCAGAAGAAGCCAAATTGATTAATTTAGCCAGAGCCAGGTTTTCATGGAACGGGTAAAGAGAGTGAGTTATGAGATGAGCAAAGCATCTCTCTAGGCAGTCTTAGACAAGAAATTTTCTCTGGACCTCAGTGGCCTCCACTATGATATGAGAGTCCTGGGCTGGGTGACTAGGGTCACAGAGGGGACACAGATAATTATGGGAGGAGTATTTCAGGCAATCCCAATTTCCCAGTCCTCCTAGGAGCTAGCCTGACCCCCATAAATTTTTACTTATTTTTCTTACTACTTTTTATTTTGGCCACACTGCACAGCACGTGGGATCTTAATTCCCCAACCAGAGATCAAACCCATGCTTCTTGCATTGGAAGTGCAGATACTTAACCACTGGACTGCCAGGGAGGTCCCTTACTCCCATTTTAGATCTGGAGCTCCTTGTCTGCTGTGAGAGGCTGAGCTGAGGTTAGATTTGGGTGCATTCATTCATTCACTCTGTATTTGTGTGTGTGTGTGTGAGTCCCTCAGTCATGTCTGACTCTTTGTGACCTCTAGCTCACCAGGCTCCTCTGTCCATGAAATTCTCCAGGCAAGAATACTGCAGTGGGCAGCCATTCTCTTCTCCAGGGGATCTTCCTGACTGACCCAGGGATCGAACCCTGGTCTCCCTCATTGCAGGCAGATTCCTTACCGTCTGAGCCACTATGGGGAGTTCCTACTGGCCAAGCAGTGGACCAGGCACTGGATGGGTAACAGTGCATGAGACAGAGGAGGTCTGACTGTTTTTCTAGTCAAGGGATTGGTGATAATCAATTATCAATCACCAATTGATTATTGGCAGATAATCAATTAAAGAGTAAAGATCCAAGTGAACAAAATAGGTTTAGATAGAAGTACATGCTGTGGAGAAAAACAAAATACAGGCTCATAATCATGATTTGGGTTTGCTAGGTTGGGTGGATTTGGGAGTGGCACTTGGGCTGAGGCCAGAAGGCCAGGAATAGGTCAGCTCAACAGGTGAAGGGCATGATGGCCAAGCCGAGGTCTTCAGATCTGGCAGCAGGGCAGGCCCTAGTCTTTCTCTGGGGAAGAGGTGTTTTTTATTTCCCAAGGATCTTAAGATCTTGGAGGGTGACACTTGCACTGCCCTCGTGTGAAAGCAGGGCTGCCACCAGAGTGACACTGAGGGCCCCTGAGGGGAGCTAGAAGAAGGTGGTCCCACTAGATTTCCTCTTTTCCCACTAGAAGCACCAGAAACTCCAGAAGGTGATGATGGAAGCATCTTGGAAGATCAAGTAAGGCTTGGTAGTAATAATAATAAAGAATCCGCCTGAAATTCACAAGATCTGGCTTTGATCCCTGGGTCAGGAGGATCCCGTGGAGAAGGGAATGGCTACCCATTCCACTATTCTCACCTGGAGAATCCCACGGACAGAGGAGCTTGGGGGGGTTNGGGCTCAAAGTGGCTCAGGATCGCTGCATCAGAGCAAATTGCAATCTAATCGAGTTCCACTGAGCTGAGTTCCCTTAGTGACGTAGCTTAGAAGGAAGGAAGGAAAATATTTAAATACAACAGAAAAAATGCCCTTTGAATATAAATCAAATAACACACCTCTACTATGTTAGGGAGTTCTCTGTGACTTTCTGTAAAAACTCCAAATACATTAGGGCCATCAGGTTCATTGTTTTTCTTACCGGAAGTGGAGATGTTAATAATTCCTGTCTGACCACTGCCCCCAGTGTTTTGTGAGTATGAAGTCAGATAATATATATGAACTCATTTACAAACCGTATGCTGTTTTTGTACATGTAAAGCATTTTTATTAAGAAGGAGAATGGGTTGATGAAAGAAAACATGGTGCTTGGGAGAAAGGATGAATTTTATTTGGGGGCCTCACCTGACATCCTGACATCCTGTGTAAAGGTGGTGCTTCCTACTGACTGCACAGTGGGCCTGAGGCTCCGGTCCAACCTCGATCTTGAAGCTACTATTCCAGATGCTGATGGTGGTGGGAAAGAGAATACTGTACACTGAGAGGAGGAGAGCAGAGAGAAGCTCGCTTGGCAGAAAGAACGAGTTGCTTTCTAAATCCCCAGGCAGGAGTTGAGGATTTAGCACACATTTTGTCTCCATCCTAGGTATTCCTCCTGTACCAGTTCGAACACCAGCGACATCCTAAACAGCTAAGAGTCCCAGTCATTCACACTGATGTGTATCTGTGTGTGTAAAGCTATGGAATACGTTACTGAGTAGGTGGGCCTGAGATATGAGGGTGGTGGCTGCTATTCAAGATGGCATGAGAGGTATTCAGGGTGCAAGAAGGAGGCAGCCTGAAACTGCCCGGTGAGTGTCCCCAGGCCAAGTCAGGACCCTTTATTCTAGCCCCCTAGCATCCAAGAGAACAGATACAGGACTTAAGTACCAAAGGGACATCTGTTAAATACTGAGCCCCAGAGAGAAAACAGAGTGGGTGGCAGAGAGGGAAAAAATAGAGTTAAATATTTCCTCTGAGCAGAGAAGAATGGACCCAGGCCCAGGGCTATAATTCATGGAGCCTTAGATGAATCTCCAGCTGCTTCAGCTGTCTCCACATCTGGGGGAAGACAGGCCAAGAGCTCCGGCACTGCTGGGAGCCCGTGGCTGATGTCTCCACAGTTTAACACTTCCTGAGCCTTCCAAGAAGCTTCCCAAATACCTCAGTGTATGTTGTCTGCTTTGCCTGACTCTGGGGCATGGTGTCCATGAAAAGCAGATTAAACATACTTGGGACTTTCAGGGATCTTTGCCAGAGAATGCTAGAGACATAAAGCACAAAAATGGTACATTCTTAAATGTATTTTCTGCTCTAAATGTGAACATGGTAAGTATTATTTGTTCAGTCATGTCCTATTCTTTGTGATACCATGGACTGTAGCCCGCCAGGCTCCTCTGTCCATGGGATTCTCCAGGCAAGAATACTGGAGTGGGTAGCCATTTCCTTCTCCAGGGGCTCTTCCTGACCCAGGGACTGAACCCAGGTCTCCCGCACTTCAGGCAGATTCTTTACCATCTGAGCCACAGTGAATTAATAATACCTTATCTGAGGAGTTGAGAGACATCCCTGCCCACTGAAATCTTGCCTGGACCATAGAACTTCTTCCTCCTTTCTCCTCCACTCTTTTCTCCCTAATTCTTATTTCCTGTTTGAGAAGCTATGCCAGGATGGTTGATTTTTTCAAGAGGCAGAAGTCACCCTTGGTCCTGATATTAGTGAATAGAACCTGAAAGGGGTGAATTCTGAGCCTCCTAAGAGAACCCCTCTCCAGCCTCAGGGCATTACCCTTTGGGGGTGATCTACCTAAAACCTTCTGCACCCACCTGGCTCAGCCATACCATCCACAGCCGCTCGGGAGACTGTCATGGAGACTCATGTGAAAGGAAAGGAAGCCCCGGTTTTGATGAGTTTCCGGTCAAGGGTGCCTGTAGCCGAGTCCCAGGAAAAGGTGTAGCATTTAATTAGCAAAAGGCAAGCAGTTCAGTTCATTTCAGTTACTCAGTCGTGTCTGACTCTTTGTGACCCCATGGACTGCAGCACGCCAGGTTTCCCTGTCCACCACCAACTCTTGGAGCTTGCTTAAACTCATGTCCATTGAGTTGGGTGAAAGACAAGCAAGTTCAAATCAAATACTCATTTTCTAGAAATGGAATACACAGATGCTGAAGGAGCTAAGACACAATGAGCCATCAAAGCTTTATGAGTTACATGAAGTGGTTTTCCACAGGAGGCCAGAGGTAGAGACAAGCAGAGGTGAGGTTGACAGGGCATCCCCACGTTGGGGAGGAGGCGAGCTGAAGCAACAGCTTTGGAGCAGAAGAAGCCAAATTGATTAATTTAGCCAGAGCCAGGTTTTCATGGAACGGGTAAAGAGAGTGAGTTATGAGATGAGCAAAGCATCTCTCTAGGCAGTCTTAGACAAGAAATTTTCTCTGGACCTCAGTGGCCTCCACTATGATATGAGAGTCCTGGGCTGGGTGACTAGGGTCACAGAGGGGACACAGATAATTATGGGAGGAGTATTTCAGGCAATCCCAATTTCCCAGTCCTCCTAGGAGCTAGCCTGACCCCCATAAATTTTTACTTATTTTTCTTACTACTTTTTATTTTGGCCACACTGCACAGCACGTGGGATCTTAATTCCCCAACCAGAGATCAAACCCATGCTTCTTGCATTGGAAGTGCAGATACTTAACCACTGGACTGCCAGGGAGGTCCCTTACTCCCATTTTAGATCTGGAGCTCCTTGTCTGCTGTGAGAGGCTGAGCTGAGGTTAGATTTGGGTGCATTCATTCATTCACTCTGTATTTGTGTGTGTGTGTGTGTGAGTCCCTCAGTCATGTCTGACTCTTTGTGACCTCTAGCTCACCAGGCTCCTCTGTCCATGAAATTCTCCAGGCAAGAATACTGCAGTGGGCAGCCATTCTCTTCTCCAGGGGATCTTCCTGACTGACCCAGGGATCGAACCCTGGTCTCCCTCATTGCAGGCAGATTCCTTACCGTCTGAGCCACTATGGAGAGTTCCTACTGGCCAAGCAGTGGACCAGGCACTGGATGGGTAACAGTGCATGAGACAGAGGAGGTCTGACTGTTTTTCTAGTCAAGGGATTGGTGATAATCAATTATCAATCACCAATTGATTATTGGCAGATAATCAATTAAAGAGTAAAGATCCAAGTGAACAAAATAGGTTTAGATAGAAGTACATGCTGTGGAGAAAAACAAAATACAGGCTCATAATCATGATTTGGGTTTGCTAGGTTGGGTGGATTTGGGAGTGGCACTTGGGCTGAGGCCAGAAGGCCAGGAATAGGTCAGCTCAACAGGTGAAGGGCATGATGGCCAAGCCGAGGTCTTCAGATCTGGCAGCAGGGCAGGCCCTAGTCTTTCTCTGGGGAAGAGGTGTTTTTTATTTCCCAAGGATCTTAAGATCTTGGAGGGTGACACTTGCACTGCCCTCGTGTGAAAGCAGGGCTGCCACCAGAGTGACACTGAGGGCCCCTGAGGGGAGCTAGAAGAAGGTGGTCCCACTAGATTTCCTCTTTTCCCACTAGAAGCACCAGAAACTCCAGAAGGTGATGATGGAAGCATCTTGGAAGATCAAGTAAGGCTTGGTAGTAATAATAATAAAGAATCCGCCTGAAATTCACAAGATCTGGCTTTGATCCCTGGGTCAGGAGGATCCCGTGGAGAAGGGAATGGCTACCCATTCCACTATTCTCACCTGGAGAATCCCACGGACAGAGGAGCTTGGGGGGGTTATAGTCCATGGGGCCAGAAAGAGTCAGAAAGACTGAGCAACTAACACAGCAACAATAAAAATACAAACGACACTGCTAGATAACTTTAAGAATGCTTTTTCATGATGCATCAAGCGCTTCTGAGCATGTTTTAAAAATTCACTTATTTAATCCTCAAAATGTGAGGAAGGCAATGGCAACCCACTCCAGTACTCTTGCCTGGAAAATCCCATGGATGGAGGAGGCTGGTAGGCTGCAGTCCNTTGCCTGGTTCGCGTGGCGTGATGGAAAGAGCACAGGCAGGGCGGCGGGCGGAGCTGACTTGGGATCTTGGTGCTTGCATGTTTAGTCACAACACGGAACGTATCAGCTATTTGAAGTTCTCTATCCTCATCCATAAAACAGGGATAATGATGCTGTGCAGGGCTGCTAAGGGGATGAGTTACTGAGTGTTCCAGAATCGGTGCCCTGTTACCATCACTGCGTTAGTCTGACTATGTGTTTGTCGTTGTCCAGTTATTGCGGGTGGGCCCCTGGCTGGAGCTTAGGTTTAAGATGGCCCTGCTGCAAAGCCTTCTGCCCCATCCCCCTGCAGGTATGCCCTGACGCTTCCTCTATGTGTGGAGACTCCGGGCTCTGAAGTGGCCAGTCCCAGTGATGTGTAAACTGCCTTCAGGCAGGGCCTTCCTGCGTCTGTGTAGCCCGTCTGATGGGGCCTTGCACATTGCTGTCATTCATGGGGTGGGAGGACCACAGAACCCTGAGTGCTCAGGTGGTTTCACCTTCCTTCTGGGGGATTGTTCCTCCATCGCTTGAGGTTGTTGCCTGCAGAGTCGGGAGAGGGAGCCTTAGGTTCTTTGGCATCGCACCGAGGCTCCTTGCCTCTGGCTTTACCCTGATACACCACAGGGATGGGCTCGGCCTGTCAGGATGGGGTTGGGAGCCAGGCACAGACCTTTCTCCCAGAGCACTCTTGGCCCCTGAGCCTGCCTTCCCTTCTGCCCGGGTCTCTCCCGGCCTCTCCCCACTGGTGACCAGCCTGAGCTCTGGAGGCAGGGGTCCAGAGTGGACTACCTTGTCCTCTTGAGCCCCTCCCCAGCCCCTTCATTCTTGGAGTGCTCATGCCCCGGAGGCAGCACACAGGCCTGGGGAGGATCAGGCTTCATGGCTTCAAGGGCTGGGTTCAGCCCTCACTTGACCCTCCTTCCCCGTGTCGCCTTGAGCTCACTGCTGACCCCAGGCTGCTTACCTGTGGTCTCCCAGGGCTCATCTGTAGACGGGGCCTGGTTGTGGCACCTCCTTCACAAAGGTGCAGTGAGGAGTCCGACAACAAGCAGGTGAGGCGCTTAGAACAGCATCTGCCATGTGAATGCCAGCAACCACTGGACATGGCACTCCTTGAAGTGATGGTTTCTGGAGAGAGTCTGGTCCCCTGCAAACTTTGGGTTCCCCTGCTTCCTCGCTGAGGGCATTCCTGTCTGATTCCCTCCATCTCTTGCTGTGACACCGTTCCGTGCATCTCGAGGGATTTGTATTCTGGTGGAACAGAATTAGGCTTCCCTGGTGGCTCAGGCAGTAAAGAATCCATCTGCCATGCAGAAGACCTGGGGGAACAGAACCTGCAGATACACACTGCTAGGACACGCCAGCCTCTTCTCACTAGGCTCCTGAGTCACGCTGCCCAGACCCTGAACTGATAGATTTTTTTCCTTCTAGCAAAGCAAGGCCCTCTTGTCCTTGGGGATTGCAAACAGAAGTGGATTTTGAGTTTGACGAGGAACTCCAGTGACGCATGAGAGAGATTCAGATGGGCAACCGACTATAGGGGCCATGTTAATACCAGTGCAGGTGGTCTCGCCAGTGGTGAACTGAGCCCTAGCTCATGTGATACTGTTCAGACTGAAGGCCATGCTACACTGGGTGTCCAAGGGTGTGGATTCTGACTCCATTCTTTACTTCAAAGTGGCCTGGCTTTGGCGGGGAGTCAGCATAGCCTTCGGAGCCCCAGTTTCCTCACCTGTAGAATGAGAGAGAGGCTGTGAAGAACGGTGAGGAGAATTCTTGGAAGCTGAGCGTGGCCTCTCGTGCCCAGAAATTCAATGTGAGCAGGAAAGCTGTCTCCATCAGAACATGTGTCTTCTGCCACATTAAAAAAAAAAAAATTTACTGTGCTTGATGTTTTAAATTAACTTTTACTGAAGAATAGTTGCTTTACAAGGTTGTGTTAGTTTTTGCTGTACAGCGATGTGGGTCAGCCACAGGTATATGTGTATCCTGTTAGTTTTGGATTTCCTTCCCACGTAAGTCCCCACAGGTCACTGAGTAGAGTTCCTGAGCTATACATTTCAGTGTCAGTTCAGCCGCTTAGTCGTGTCTGACTCTTTGCCACCCCACGAACCGCAGCACGCCAGGCCTCCCTGTCCATCACCAACTCCTGGAGTTCACCCAAACTCATGTCCATTGAGTCGGTGATGCCGTCCTGCCATCTCATCCTCTGTCGTCCCCTCTCTTCATACTGCTGGAACACATCAGGCGCCTCCGTAGATGGTGGGGAAAGTGAGACGAGGTGGAAGGAGGACTATAGGAGTACAGCTGGTCAGGAGGGCAGGTGTGTGTGTGGCTCAAAGTCTTGGCAAACATGGTGAACCATGGGAGGTGGTGTTGGTGGTTGTGGCTCCGTCACTAAGTCATGTCCAGTTCTTTGCAACCCAATGGACTCAGCCTGCCAGGCTCCTCTGTCCATGGGATTTCCCAGGCAAGAGTACTGGAGTGGGTAGTCATTTGTTTTTCTAGGTGATCTTCCCAACCCAGGGATCAAACCTGGGGTCTCATGCATTGTAGACAGTCTCCTGCATGACAGGTGGATTCTTTACCTAACTGAGTGAGGTGCTGTCCTTATTTGTTTCCAAATTGTGGCTCCAATCCTAAATTATTGTTATAAAAAGAGACAGAAAAGAATGATCCAGGAGGATTAGCTTCTTGGCCAAGAGGATTCTTGGGTCCTTTGGAAAAGTGGCTGTGGCTTCAAGAAGAATTGGCAAGTCCCCAGAAATAGTGAAGCAGGTGGCAACTGGGCTGGGAGGTGCCTGCACCCTGCAGGTGGAAGGACCCAGAAGCGGCTCTGGTTCTGGAGACAAGCACCTCGTGTAAAGCAGTTAAGGCTGCTGGAGTGCATGTGAGATCCCTCCAGAAGGGTGGAGACTCAGTGCCACAAGGGAGGCATGGCGGGCCCTGCACAGTCACCCGTGGGTGTTGGAAGCAGGAGGCCCAGCGAGAGTCCCTGAGTCCTGAGCCGGGGCTAAGGGCCAGGCAGAGCCCCTGACGCCCAGCAGCTGGTCTTCCTCCAGCAACAGGCTGGCTCTTGCAGCACGGCCGCTCTTGGCTGCACCCTGACCCTCAGGAAGGTTTGCTGGCTCTTGCCTTTTTCCTCTTGTTTGATCCAGAGAAACTGGGGTTTCTTGATGGCAAGAATAGGTTGCTCCTGGCCAGGAGGGGCCTGCAGTGGCACATCTGCTGCAGAGAAAACCCACCTCCCCAGAGAAAGGAGGACAAGAGAGAAGAGAGGGCAAGGAGAAAGCTGTCGGCTTCCAGGCCTCTGGGCTGCAGAGGCGGGCTTCACAGCAGCCGCCGGACCTTGGTCTGAGCTGTTGCTCTGCTCAGCCTCTTCTGCTGAGCAAGGCAGGGGCTGGTCCTCTGAGTCTCCTTGTGGGTGACTTCACGTTTCTGTGAGTCGCTTTTATCAGCTGCACAATGTGCGTCGGCAGACAAGATCGGCCTTAGGTTTCCTTTCCCTGAGCTGCCAAGGGGCAGAGGCTCATGGCACTTGGACGGTCTTGGTTCTCAGTGGGAGCTGGCCCTTCCAGGAGGGGAACAAGGCCCAGGGAATAGGCTGACTTGCCTGAAGGGACACGTCTGTGTCGTGATGGGTCAGGGCCGGCCTCTAGGCTTCTGGGTCCTGCCCTCTCCCACTCAAAGCCAGTGCGTGGCGCCCATGGCGGCCTGGGGACAGTGTGACACGCTTGTCTAGTAGAGGCTTTCCCTGAAGGCTGTGACTGCCAGGCTGGAACTTCCAGGGGTGACCACCTCTGTGGGGTCCTGTACTCCCGTGTCTCCCTCACTCTGCCCTGCACGAGCCTTCCTGCCTCCCTTCCATCCCCATCTCCCTTCCGCCTCTGTCCTCAGGTCCCTCTGTCTACCCAGCCCGCTCCTTGGTGGCCGCGGTCCTTGAACCCCTGATGAGCTTCTTCCCCACTTCCTGCCGTGTCTTGACAGCAGGTGTTTTCTAGGTTTCAGAACTCAGGGGTCGGGGTGGGGTGGAAAGGAGAGCCTTCTGAGCCTTTGATGAGGAGAGGGTACTTGAAAGAGATGGAGTCTGAGGTGTGCCGGGGCGGCTTGAAGTAGGGGCAGCAGCGCTGTGAGCGAGGGTGAGACGGCATTTCACCCGCCAGTGACTCGGGTGTCCTCCGGTTTGGTCTGACCCCTGGGGCGTCTCTGGCCAGAAGCCCTGAGAACTTGTGAGGAGCTGTGCCTGTCACCTGACCGTGCGAAGCCAAGCCTGACTGCTCGGGTGGTAACCCTCTGAGTGCTTGAGATTAAATTTTGCTGACTTTCTGTACTATGACCGCGTTTCCTCCCATGCCCCCTGGCCCCACTTATGCCTCCTGGCTGCCTACATTTTCCCCCCCGTCGGCATGGGTGTGCACGCTCACACACGCGCACACACCCCTAGAGACATACAGCTGAGCACAGCTGTGTGTGTGTGCTGTGTGAGCAGCTGGGCTCCCCAGGGAAACACCAGTAGTGCTTTCTCCCCAGGGGGGCTCCAGAGGCGCTGGGTGAACAGCAGTGACGAGGCCGAAAGAGCCTGAGTGTCCAGACCCCAGATCCTGGCGGGGGCTTGAGCATCTCCGAGCTTCAGGGTAGTCTAAAGAGGGTGTCTGTGGGGAGGGTGGTGCTGAAAGCCCTACTCCGGGCTGGGTTGGAGGATTCCCAGGACTCTGCGTGTTAGGTGCAGACCCAAGGTCACCACCATGATGAGATGTGACCAGGAGTCACAGGCTCCACCCTCGACAGATGTGTGTGATAACACCTCTGCCTCCTCAGCCTGTGCTGGAGCACGTGAGATGCTGCCCGTAAACTTCTTGTAAACAGCCCAATGCCTTCCACAGTGCAGGCGGGCATAGGATGCAGACAGCATCAGTGTCACCTGTTTAAAGCGACTTTTCAGGAGAAGCAGAATGTGCACAGGGAGCCCGTTCTCATCCTGCTCAGGGCGCCAAGGTCCCTGGCGTGTCGCTGGCCCACGGTGCTCCCAAGCCCTGTGGGATGTGCTCCCTGAGGGCTGCCGGAGGCCCTGGCCCACTGCAGCTTGTTTCAGTACGAAAAGAGGGACAGCCCTTTCTGCTCAGGTCTTGTTCCCTGTAAGATTTAGTCTTCGTAGTGGCTGTCAAGCTGGCGGTCCCCTGAGCTCTGTGGCCAGTGGAGTGGGGTTTGGATCTGGGCCTGCATCTGCCTCGCTCTGCCCCTCCCAGCCGTAGCAGCTGGGCCTCGGCAGGGCAGGCCCTTGGCCAGTGACCCGCTGGCTGAGAGTCTGAGCTTAATTCATGGTCGTCTGAAGGCCATCCCCCATTGAGGGCCCAGGCTCCCAGAGCCGACTCTGCTGGGAGAGTGCTGGCTTTCCACCCCGCTCCTGCCCAGTGAGCCACGACCAGAACCTCACCCAGCTGGGGAGCCCCCACTTCCTGGGCTGGAAGGCGGTCTCTCTAGGAAGCAGTGGTCCTTCTCACGTAATTATGGCGCCCTGATTTCCTCCCTGGGGCTTCCCTGGGTAGGATTTGGGCAGCATCTTCTCAGCTTGCAAGCCAGCAAGCTTTCCTCCTGAGGCTGTCTCCCAAGGCCTGGGCTCCTTCCAGAAATAGCAGCTCGTAACCCCCTAGGCAAAGGGCCTGGCTGGGAGGTGATGGGTCCCCGTGGTCTGGAAGTGGGTTGAGTGTCCTTCCTTCTCAACGGGTCCCCACATTACCTCTCTAACTCCCACCGGCCTCTGCTTCTCCCCGTCCTGGGCAGGACCTGTGTGGGGCCACCACCTGTGACACCCTGGGCATGGCCGATGTGGGCACCATGTGCGACCCCAAGAGGAGCTGCTCCGTGATCGAGGACGATGGGCTGCCCTCGGCCTTCACCACCGCCCATGAGCTGGGTACGCAGGGCTCTCGGGGTGGGGGTCGAGAGGGCAGGGCTCCCTGCTGCTCCCTCGGGTGTGCGTTGGCTGCGCTGAGCAGGGGTGGACATTTGTCTTTTCCCCTCGAGGCCCTGGAGCAGTGGCTGTCTCTTCCGGGTGGGCCTGCCCCATGGGTCCCCCTCTGAGGCCCCTCGCCTCCCCTGCAGGCCACGTGTTCAACATGCCCCACGACAACGTGAAGGTGTGCGAGGAGGTGTTCGGGAAGCTCCGGGGCAACCATATGATGTCCCCAACGCTCATCCAAATTGACCGTGCCAACCCCTGGTCGGCCTGCAGCGCGGCCATCGTCACCGACTTCCTGGACAGCGGGCACGGTGAGCGGGGCCTGGGGAGGCGGGCCGCCCGGCCCATCTGTCTTCTGTTACCCACCTCACTCTCGACCTGAGGAGCCAGGCTCTGGCGGGGCCCGTTCTGTGTCCCTGGCTTCATCCTCTCCCTGCCTTCGAGACCCCGCACTGACCATGGCTGCCTTTCTGGGCCCGTCCCTGATGAACATCCTCGGCTCCCGCAGGAGACTGCCTCCTGGACCAGCCCAGCAAGCCCGTCTCCCTGCCTGAGGACCTGCCGGGCGCCAGCTACCCGCTGAGCCAGCAGTGTGAGCTGGCCTTCGGCGTGGGCTCCAAGCCCTGCCCCTACATGCAGTCCTGCACCAAGCTGTGGTGCACAGGCAAGGCCAAGGGCCAGATGGTGTGCCAGACGCGCCACTTCCCCTGGGCAGACGGCACGGGCTGCGGCGAGGGCCGGTTCTGCCTCAAGGGGGCCTGCGTGGAGAGACACAACCTCAACAAGTACCGGGTGAGTGGGCTGCAGCGGCGCGGAGGGGCGGGGGCGGGGGTGCCCGGGAGCCTCCCCAGGGGACCAGCCCGGCGCAGATTGCTGTGTGGCTGTAACTGTGCCAGTGCTGCGTGTGTCTCCATGACTGGCGGTGGTGCTGTCCCCTTCTTGATTCTGAGACTGGAGAAAAATGATATGCCCAGTCAGGGAAGCTGGCACGCCTCCCACATCCCAGTCCCGAGCTGCACCCCATCTCCTCGGGAGGGGCTCAGGACCCGGACTCCAGCCCCTGAAGCTCCGACTGGCTTGTGACCTGCTCTTCGTTCCTAGCTTCTTTGGGTAGTTCATGGTCAGGGAGCCTGAGGTGCACCAGGCTCATCTGTTACATCCTGAACTTAGCTTCAGGTTCTGTTGTGATTTGTCATTTTTTGAAGTTGAAACATAAATGAAGGAAAGTTATTTTTTTCCTGATAAATAGGAATACCAACCAAGCCAGGACAAATTCAAAACCCAGATATTCTCTGCATAGAGTAAGAGTTTTATATTCTTCAGATCTTGGGTTGGGATAACAAAGGGATTGGCACTTTTCCAGGCAGGAGGTCCACCCTAGATCCCTAGATCCTGGTGGGGACTGTCTGTCCCTCTTCTGCCTCAGCCCTGGCCCCAAGAGAGCTTGCCTTGGGGTTTTTATGTGCTCAGAGGCAACATGATGAAAAAGCATTCATCAAATACTTTATCAATTTCCCTGAGATGGGTGTGGTATTTCTGTAAAATCTTCTGTTTTGGGAATATACATTTAATTAAAACTTCACTCATTAGGCAACAACCCACTGTATTCAGGGTTCTGGGTGGTCAGAAAAACAAAGAAAACATGGGCCATGTCAGAAAGCACACAGTCTAGTGGGGAAATTAGAAATGTGACTGTCATCTGAGGGGTGGAAGAGTGTATGCTGTGTGTTGAGACAGAGCGTGACACGTTGCGGAGAACAAGGATGAGAGACCACTGATGATTGGAGGGGCTGGAAAAAGCCCTGATGAGGAGGGTGAACTGGAAGAGAGTCGTGAGGGATAAGTAGGGTCTCAACGGGCAGAGATGGGGCAGAGTCCAGGAGGTGGGCTGAGCTGGAGGCTTGGGGGGATCACTGCTCCATTGGGGACATGTTTGAGATGGTGGTTTGGAATCAGCCAGAGGCTGCCTGGACCCCTAGTCTGCTGCATAGAGGCTGGGAGTTCTTGAGGATAGGCTAGTCACGGCCAGCTCCTTCTCTTGGGAAGAAGAATCTAGAGGGTAAAGAGGATGTTGGGTATAGGAAATGTGACGTGAGAGGCACTCTGGACCTCTCAGTCCATCAGCAGCCAAATCCACTCTGTCCTCAACCTCATTTCTGAGCAGACTGTTGCTTCTTTACCTTGGCCCTTCAGGGAGTCACTGCCTCAGCAGTCAAGGTCAAAGCACAAAGCTTATTAATCACCCCAGTGACCTAGTTCAGGAATCCCACTCTGTCCACTGAGGCCCCATTTCCCCCAGTTTAACTGCCTCTAGTTTCTGAACTCCAGCAATTCTTCAAGTCCATTTTATGTACAGTCCATCCATTGATCTGACCATCTTTCCATCGTCCCTCACACAACTCAGATCCTCATCAGCCTGTTACTGAGTGGAGACTTGGTGGTCCAGCGTTGGAATCACTCCTTCACAGACACTCCCCTGCCCCATCACTATTCAATGTATTAATTGGGCTAAGCCACCCCCACAATGGCATCTGACTTTCTCCCATCCCCAGTGGTGCCAGCCTACCTTGCCAGGACCAGCCCCACCTCCCTCTCCCCCACCTGCTTTAATCCCATCTGACAGCAGGTGCACAGGCTTCTTTTTATTGTTTGTCTTCCCTGCTGGGATGCGTTTGCTTTGAAGGCAGAGATTTGCTTCTAGTAACAATTCAACAAATACTGGGCAAATGAGTGATTGGATGGCGCATGGCAGAAGTGTTTCCTGTAGGAGCATGCAGGAAGAAGTGATGCTAGGTAAAACAATGTAGTATCATCTCGGAAGCCACAGGAGCAAAGTGAAATATTGAAGACTGGGGACCACAGGCCTGGGCATGGACTCTTTCAGTCTTTAGGGGGTCATTGCTGCCTTGGCCAGGGGGCTCCTGTGGCGCAAGGCACAGCAGAGGCAGCAGGTAGAAAGAGCAGGTGTAGCTGACCCACTGAGGAAGGGAAGGGCTGAGTTGGGGTGGGCTCTACTTTGAGGAGAAAGCAGGGTTAAGGGAAGTGTTCTTCTGCAGGATGAAACAGACACGCTGGCAACAATGAAACAGAAACTTTCTGGCAGAGAACAGATGGGAGAAACGCCCTGAGCACCTACAGCAGTCACAGTGTCGGTCTCCTCCTGGGCTGGTGGCTGTGGATCATCTGTGGCCACGTCTCCACCCCAGCCTGTATAGCGGGGCCTCATTCCCTGTCGCCCACCCCATGAGTTTTCAATGCCGAGAGCTTAACTTTACTGTCATCCTAAGAAAAACATAATGAAGGCTATAAATTCTCTATCCTCTCTCCACCCTCTTGAAAAGTAAAACAACACTGTATAATTCACCCCAAAGCCAAATAGACTTTGGGGATTGCTTAATAGTCTCCTCTCTTTATCTCCTCTGAACACAAACATTACATCTGCTTGTAGCAAAACTTTCACAAATGCGGCCCCAGACTGAGGTGACAACCAATCTGGTTTGGTGAAAAGTCTGAATTACAGACACCTCACAGATGAGACTATTCGGATATCTATCGTGACATGGTTTACTGGCCACTTTAGATCCCGAGACTCTTGTAAGGACACTAACAATATGTGAAGAGGAGCTTTGAGTTCCTGGGAGGTGGCCAGCACTGGCCTAGGAAATATCACACAGTTTGCATCATTTCAGCCTTTCACTTGACCTTGACCTGAGGTCAGATGTGCTGGCTCCAGTGTTGCACATGAAACCCCTGAAACTTAAGGAAGCTTTTCTGCTCTGCTCAAGACCACCCATGCGGTGAGGGCACAGGTGGAGCGTCCCTGACCAACTCCAGCCAGGAGCCCCGTCCTCCCGTGCGGCCTGGCTTGTAACGGAGCGGTGGCCACTTGCTCATCTCCAGGCTACAGTGTGGTGTGCGTCCAGGGCCCAGAAACAAAGCTGGTTTTGTCCTGGTGGGGTGGGATGGTGGAGGCTGTCCCCATGAAGCTCTCCTGCAGGATCCTGGTGTGCGTGTGGCACCTGGACCCTGCAGGAGTGTAACAAACAGTCCCTTCCTCGCAGGTGGACGGCTCCTGGGCCAAGTGGGAGCCCTACGGCCCCTGCTCGCGCACCTGTGGAGGGGGCGTGCAGCTGGCCCGGAGGCAGTGCAGCAACCCCACCCCTGCCAATGGCGGCAAGTACTGTGAAGGGGTGAGGGTGAAGTACCGCTCTTGCAACCTGGAGTCCTGCCCCGGCTCGGGTGAGGAGGGGGTGCCCGTGGCACGGCTGGGGAGGTGGGCTGGAGGCCACAGAGCTACTTCAGCTGAGGCCCTCGCCCCTGGGGCAGAGTCTGCAGGTGCAGAGGTACCTCGTGGTATCATTTCTCTGCCCACTCACCTCTGCCAAGGCTGTTATCCTCTGAGACTGAGGCTGGAAGGCTAAATGGTCCAAGGGGGATAGGACACTAGAACCCTCTTAGTTAAGCACTGACGAGCCCATCTTCATAAGCAGGAATTCTTTTAAACAGGATAGCTTTTAATTTATGTGTTTTCTAAGAATAATCCTTTGCAATAACAATAGCAGAATGAAAATAAAATGGTTTAGGAAAAAAAAAAGAAAAACTGTTACATCTGTCTCTTATACACATCTCAGCCAAATAAACTCTGTCCTCNATAGCTTTTAATTTATGTGTTTTCTAAGAATAATCCTTTGCAATAACAATAGCAGAATGAAAATAAAATGGTTTAGGAAAAAAAAAAGAAAAACTGTTACATATCCCTTGTTTGACTTTCCTATAGACCATGATCAGCTCTCTGTAATTTGCTGGGATAAAAGTAAATTACATCTTTTCCACATTCTTAGTTTCTTGCTATTTTTATGAGACTGGAATAGATACAGCCCAGCGTAGAAGTCAGAGATGGTTCTTTTACTTATATATGAGCAGGAATTCTTCATCCAAGCCTCTTGAACTTGGGTGGGGGAAGATGACATCTCTATATTTATTAACTTTTTAATCTAAAATTTAATAATTTTTTCAGTTAGAAATTTAGTATTTTTGTTTGTTTTTGCTAACCTTTCCACCTAAAATTTAGTATTTCTCTTAGTTAGGCAATAAACTGTAATGCTGGTCTCTGGCTCTGCCACTGCTAGAAATCCCAGGTATTTTCATATGTTACATATTTTCAGTTGTGGCAGATTTCTCAAAATGCCATTTGTGCTCATCACCACTTCACACTTAAATTTTTTTTAAGCTTTTAAAAAATATTTTACTTTATTTTTTGGCTGTGTGGCACGGCATGTAGGACCTTTAGCTTCCCAGTCAGGGAAATAACCCTCGCCCCTTGCAGTGGAAGCTGAAGTCTTAACGCCTGGACCTCCAGGGAAGACCTACTGGTTGTTTTTTAGACTCATCATTGAATTTTGTTATATAATGAGTTAACAAGGAAGCACATGCATCACAAATATGTTTCAAAATATATTGATTCTTGTGTGTCAATATATAATTGGTATTCTTTGTAATCTATGTATGTGTTTTATGCATTTAGGAACATTCTGTAAACAGTCTCAATAGGTCACTGAAGGCTTCTATTTAGGATTCCTGTTGTAGAGGGAATTCAAGGCTGGACCACTGGGGAAGGTGGCACATTGCCTGGGGGATGCATTATCATCTGTATCCTGCATCCTTTGGTCCCAGCCTGCATTGGTTCTTTGAGATGGGGTGGCTTCGGTGATAAGGACCACTCAGCCAAGGGTGGAGAGGAGCTGTTTAGAGCCGAGGGAGACTGAGCAACCACACGGGGCGGGGTCGTATTCTTTGCCCTCTCCCCTACTGCCCCTCCCTTTAGCTTCCTGCGTGTGCTTCCTCCCTCCCCAGCCTCTGGCAAGAGTTTCCGGGAGGAGCAGTGTGAGGCCTTCAACGGCTACAACCACAGCACCAACCGGCTCACCCTGGCCGTGGCCTGGGTGCCCAAGTACTCGGGCGTCTCCCCACGGGACAAGTGCAAGCTCATCTGCCGAGCCAATGGCACTGGCTACTTCTACGTGCTGGCTCCCAAGGTGGGTGAGCCCGGGCAGGAGGCCGGGGGACGGGGGTACACAGTCTTAGGGAGCGTCGGGCTGAGCTGCCCCTGTTCCTCTTCTCCCTGTCTGGGGGGCCCTGCAGGTGGTGGACGGCACGCCTTGTACCCCAGACTCCACCTCAGTCTGCGTCCAGGGCAAGTGTATCAAGGCAGGCTGCGATGGGAACCTGGGCTCCAAAAAGAAGTTCGACAAGTGTGGGGTGTGTGGAGGAGACAATAAGAGCTGCAAGAAGGTGTCAGGACTCTTCACCAAGCCCATGTGAGTTCTGGGCCCTGAGGGTGTGTCCAGGACAGGGAGAGGAGGGATGGGGGCAGGAGGGGAGGAGTTACCCCCCAGGCCCTGGAACCTTGGGTTAGATGGGGTAAATGTCAGATCCTGGCCAGCACCCTTGCTGTGGAGGCCACTCATGCTCGCCCACGAGAGTGATGTTCATTCATTCATTCATCCAACAAAGATGGAGTCTTGAATGGGACCCTGCTTAGTGGGAGATGATATTTAGGGAGACAGTAAAGTCATTAGGGCCCGTCTCGGGTTCTAGAATGAGACTGACCTATGTTCAGATCCCAGTTCCCACTTTCTTGATGACCCTGGTCCTGTGACACAATCTCTAGGCTTTCAGATTTCCCCATGTGTAAAGTGAGTACGGTGCTAGTATATTTCCAGTCTACTATTGTGAAGGTTAAGGGAATTAATTCGAGTAACATGCTTAGCATAGTACATGATGCATAATAAACGCTCACTAAAGGTTCTTGATGTTGATAAAAAACAAAACATACCTGGGGATAGATGTGACAGTCTCCCTGATTCCTGAGCATGAGGCCCTGGCCTTGGGGACGGGAGGAAGGCAAGAATAGCAATAAACTTAAGGGAGACCGGGGAGTGAGCAGCTGGTGTGAGGGAGCCCCCTCCCTGGGATGTGGGTGACTGGATCATCCGGAGAATTGTCCCAGCAGAGCCTGGGCTCCTGGTTTTCCAAGGTCCAGCACAGCCCCTTTATTTCAGGGGATTGTGCTCCTTGGAAAGTCCAGACCCACTCTCTGGAAGAAGAGGAGGCAAGCAGAGCCCCTGCTGTCTCAGCTGAGGGGCATGGTTGGCTCTGAGAACTTGGGCGTCCACATGCTGCTGGTGGCAAGGCCTTGATGGCCGTCCAGGAACCTCCACTCTCCCCCCAGACACAGTGCCCTCTGTCGAGTCCCGGGTGCAATCTCTCTGGGTGCTCGGACACTGAGAGCCAATGGCATTGCAGTCTCAGGGACCTGCAGGGGAGACCCAGGGAGGGAAATTAAAGATAGATCCCCTGACTTGCTTCACTAGCTAAATGGCAGGTGTCCCTTTCATAGACTAGTGGAGCCAGAAGGAGCCTAAGACATCAGTTCTTTTAACCTGCTCATTGCGTAGATGAGCTGTGGAGCCCAGAGAGTCTGATTCACTTGAAGTCACCAGGGAGCTGACACCCCAGCCAAGGCTTGATCTGGATCCCTGACTCTGGGGCCATATACCTCCCTGCACTCAGGTGGTGCTAGTGGTAAAGAACCAGCCTGTCAATGCAGCAGATGTAGCAGACCTGGGTTCAATCCCTGGGTTGAAGATCCCCTGGAGGAAGGCATGGCAACCCACTCCATTATTCTTGCCTGGAGAATCCCATGGACAGAGGAGCCTGGCAGGCTGCAGTCCATGGACTTGCACAGAGTTGGGACACAAGTGAAGTAACTGAGCACGCACACATACCTCCGCGCACAGAGCCCCAGCCTCCCCCCAGCCTGCTCCTCCTCCTTCCTCTCCACTGCCTCTGGAGGATCTGGTGGTGGGTGAGGCAGCCTCACCACCACTTGGTTTGTGTGACCCTGGACGGGGCCAGGCTATGGACTCTGCCACCTGCATGAGCCGCTGGGGGTGGTTTGGGGAAGAGGAACCGATCTCGGGGCAGAGGCAGTGGGGTCATGAGGCGGGCAGCAGGGTCATGAGGCCTGCAGCCCTCTAACATGCATCCTTCCACCACAGGCACGGCTACAATTTCGTGGTGGCCATCCCAGCGGGCGCCTCCAGCATCGACATCCGCCAGCGGGGCTACAAGGGGCTGATCGGAGATGACAACTACCTGGCCCTGAAGAATAGCCAAGGCAAATACCTGCTCAACGGGCACTTTGTGGTGTCGGCCGTGGAGCGGGACCTGGTGGTGAAGGGCAGCTTGCTGCGCTACAGCGGCACGGGGACCGCGGTGGAGAGCCTGCAGGCCTCGCGGCCCATCCTGGAGCCCCTGACGGTGGAGGTGCTCTCTGTGGGCAAGATGACGCCGCCGCGGGTCCGCTACTCCTTCTACCTGCCCAAGGAGCCCCGGGCGCCCTCCGTACACCACAACAGCGTCCTCAGCCTCTCCAACCAGGTGGAGCAGCCGGACGCCCGGGCCCCCGCGCGCTGGGTGGCGGGCAGCTGGGGGCCGTGCTCAGCCAGCTGCGGGGGCGGCCTGCAGCGGCGGCCGGTGGACTGTCGCGGGTCCCCAGGGCAGCGTGGGGCATCCACTTGCGATGCTGCACACCGCCCGGTGGAGACGCGCAGCTGCGGGGAGCCCTGTCCCACTTGGGAGCTGGGCGCCTGGTCGCCCTGCTCCAAGAGCTGTGGCCGGGGGTTCAAGAGGCGTCCGCTCAAGTGCGTGGGCCCCGGAGGGCGGCTGCTGGTGCGCGACCAGTGCGACCTGCGCCGGAAGCCCCAGGAGCTGGACTTCTGCATCCTGAGGCCATGCTGAGCTGGCGGCCCTCCTGCCCACTGTCAGGCCCATCATGCTGCCGCCTCCCTGCTAGCTGCCCGCACAAGGCAGCAGCCCGGGGCCCAGGCCATGAGGTCACCCACATCCAGGGACAAGGACCTGGGCAGGGAAGCGAAGTCACGAAGGCACAGTCTACCTCACGCCCAGCTTCTCTGGGGCCAGCCTCACGGCGAAGCTCAGAAGGGTGCGGAGCTGGTCAGGAGGCGCGGGCCCAGCCTCCCAGGGACAGGAGGATGGACGGGCGCCTCCCAGCAGAACTTCAGGGACCACGCTCCCCACGGGGAGGTCGCAGGCTGCTGGAAGAGCCACGGCCTGGCAGCTTGGCACCCTCAGGGGGCCCCAGGGCTCTGAGCCATCTCTGAACAAGGGAGGTCTTTTTGGTGCTTTCAGCCACTTTCCTTCCTGCCTGACCTAGACTGAACAGTGAAAACTGGCTGGGGGGTGGGCAGAGCTGAGGGGCGGGGGCAGAGCAGGTGTAACTGGAGCCTGGGCCACTCCATATGGAGTGAGGTGTGTGCAGGGGCGGGGAGCGGCCTGGGTGCATCTTCCTTCCTGTCTCGGCTTTCCCTCCGAGGGCTCCCTCTCCTCCCGGTGTCGTCCGGCCATCACTCTAGTGGGAGGGCTTGTGTGCTGCTGTCCTCCGAGGCTTTGCAGGTGGAGGCAGGCAGTCAGCATGGAGATTGTCGTCTTCTTCACGGGGATCCAACCATCCAAAAGAGATGCTGAAACTTTCGAGGGGTGACAGGTTCTGTTGCCGAAGCAATGACTTTGAAGGGTGATCTGGGAGAGTCTGCTGTTTTGGGGGCTTAGCTTTGAGGGCATGTCACCCTAGGGAGGGAGGAGAAGGCCCCAGTTCTGATGACTTCTTCCTCCAGGGAGACAGGTATAAATAAGGCCGTTATTTTAAACCAGCCTTGCCATGGTGCTGACCCCACTAGGGCGACGTAGGACACGCCCAGAAGGGCCAGGTGCTGAATGTCCAGGAGGACATCGTCTGAAGAGCCGCACATGGTCTGGCCTGGGGACTGTCCCACTGCATCGCAGGCCACAATTTCTGCAGCTGGATAATGGGGTTCACTGTTTGCTACCTCAGGTCTGCTCTCTGGGTACACACCCTTCCCTCCCCAGGGCAGTGGTGACCCTGGTGCTTCCAGCAGCCCCGGCTGTCATCCTCCTTAGACTGAGCTGCCCAGATGCAGAGATGAACTAGGGTGCCTGCTTCCTGCCTCCCACAGCCTGGCCATCCCCCAGGCCCCCAAAGGCAACAGGGTCTCTCTCTTCAGGTGCCTTGGGGACAGGTTTCAGGAGGCAGCAACAATCAGTTAGCTGACCCAGGGGCCCTTGGTGCTGTTGGAGACTTGTCTGTCTCAGAGATACGGTAGGGGAATGGAAACCAGGATATTTCCTACAGCTCAGAGTGGGAAGATGCTTTGGGCTTAGAGCTTCTTTGGCTGAGCAGGGTATTTCTTGAGGGTGCGGCTGCACTAGCATGGACACCAGATATTCTGGTTCTGAGTGCAGGTGGCGAGTCCTGGATCCCAGTGAGATGACAGACAGTCAGCACTTTTATCGGGTTTCCCTGCAAGTCAGAGTCTGCAGACCAGTGGGCCAGCCGGTGAGCCTGGGACCGTGTTCTAACCCTGGTCTAACCCTGGCTGAGCCCTTCAACAAGCTCCCACTGGGGGCAGAGGGCAGGCGGGTGTCTTAGGCTGGGCTACTCTCATCCTTGAAGAAGGAAGAAAGAATGAACCCCCTTCCCGCCTGAGTGAAAGCTGGGGGGCTGCAGGGCAGATGTGGACCCCCGCTAGCTGACGATAGCACCGCGCCCCGCGCTCGGTGCACCTTTCCCTGGTGAGGAGAGGCAAGGTGGCGCGGGGGCATGCAGAAAGGTGGGTGGGAAGGGAGAGGCTGTCCGTGGGGGCGTCTGGCCCCTAGCAGAGCGGCTTGAGCAATCATTTTAAGGAGGGACAACCAATCTTGTTCCTGACACAAGCTGGGTCTCAAAGCTCTTTTCTTCTGTCGTTATGTTTTTCTTTTACCTTTTTTTTTCCCCTTTGAAAAAAAGCACGAGCGAGACAAGTCGGGGGGTTATGTCTTGTCTGGGACCACATCACTCATCCAACCATGCTCTTCAAGAACATACTCTTCTCTATGAGCAGAGAGAAGCCTCAAGGCACAGGTTTCTGGTGACGGAGCAAAAAGTTATGGTGATCTCTTGTGTCTGTGGAAGAAGAGGAACGTGCTGGGGGCTGCAATTGGGTGGGGCATGCACCAGTAAGGATCTGCCCGTCACGTGCACTGACAGGAGGAGCCCAGCCTTGCGGGTCTTGCCATGTTGGGGCAGGGGTGGGGAGCTGAGGACCAGTGGAAGGTCCNTTCTGTCGGTAGGAGTCATTCACGTGGGTACACCTAACTCTAGTTTGCTCACTTTTCAGTCTGGTGTATTATTTCATTACTTAGATAGGAATGATGGACATTTATATTGTTTCCAGAATTTTCCTGATATAAACAGTTCTGCTGGGAAGATTCCTGTACATTTTCTCCAGAGCATGAGAGATGTTACAGGTCGAATTTCTGGGCATAGAGAATTTGCACATTCAACTTCACGATGAGCTATTTCCAAATTGTTCTCCAGAGTAATTCTACCATGCTAGAGTTTTCCCAATCTGTTTTACTTTCTTTAAGGGGCTGCCTTATCCATCAACCGGGGTTGTTTTCTGACCCGCTTACCTGCTGGGTAGGGCTCACCTGTCTCTAGTTTCTTTCTCTTATTCTCATCCTCTCACTCCCAGGATTCCAGCAGGAAATGGGCACACTCGACTTTGGATGGTTTGAGCAGAGAGTTAAATAAAGAACATATTACAAAAGAGTGGGCTGGGGTAAGGAAGCCCCAAGGGCTGGTGCAGCACCCCAGGAGGTAACTGTTGGGTTTAGTTTCCACACTCCCTAAAAGGAGAGCTGAGAAAGGTGGTGAAGGCCTGAGTTAGGAAGGTCTAGGTGGCCAGGGAGCCAGACAGGCCCTGAGACTTTTGATGGGGAACACAGCTTCCACTGCTTTAACTCTGAAAGAAGAAATAATAGCATTCACCTCCTGCAGCTTCTGCGTGACTCAGTGGACTGATGTGTGCAGTGCTGGGGATGTGCAAACACTCCACAAATGCCAGTTAATTATTACCTCAAACTGGGAGTAAGTTACACAGCCTCAAGAATTCTCAAAGAATTTTCATAGTTGTTATTTCCCAATCTGTGTTGAAAGAGAAGTGGGTTAAGGTTATTCTTTTCATAGTTGTGCCTCTGACCTTTTTTAAAAAATAAGAAATATGCTATCTCCATTTTCTGCACTTTGCTGGGACTCTGCCTACTCTCTTTTCTCTAACTGTTCTGAAGTCAGTGTGTTTCCTGCCCCCTGTATATAGCAGAACTGTTTTTGCAAGATGACTCTCCAAGATTCTGAAGAATAAGTTTCTTAATCTTTCCCCCAATTTTTTATTCTGAAATATATCAGACATCCAGAATTGGAAAGAATAGAGTCATCCTCTGCTTTTTTTTGTTGCTGTTTAGTTACTAAGTTGTGTCTAACTGTTTGTGATCCCAAGGACTGCAGCCCGCCAGGCTCCTCTGTCCATGGGATTTCCCAGGCAAAAATACTGGAGTGGGTCACCATTTCCTTCTCCAGGGAATCTTTCTGCCCCAGGGATTGAACTCGCATCTCCTACATTGGCAGGTAGATTCTTTACTGCTGAGCCACCAGGGAAGCCAATCAGCTTAGAAAGTATAATTACTATTTCACTGTATTTTCTTTGTCTCTTTCACAGAGAGACCATTTTTGTCAACGCATTTGGGAGCTGCACCCTGACACTTCACTCCTAAGTACTTCGGCTGCATTTCCTAAGAATAAAGACAGTCTTCTACATAAACACAATACCATGCTCAAACCTAACAAAATGGACAGTTTTGTGACAGCATCAGATATCCAGTCCATATTCATAATTCCCCAACTGTCCCAAGATTGTAATTTATAGGATTCATTCAAGCTTCTTGCCTTAAATTCCTTTCTCTGGTTGTTTCCTCATGGTTCCCTTTACTTGTCCCTTCTCTCCCTGTATTTGCCATGTGGCTCTCACATTGTCTCGCATCTGTAGGTTCATAGCACTGGGTGTTCCACTATTGGTGAAACTGTGGGTTTACTTGTTCTCCCTGACTCTGTTGTAAATACCTTGAGGACATGCACGCTCTCTTTCATCCTCGAGTGGACTTCAGCCCGCCATCACTCCTTGGGTTCCCTGTTCTTCCTCTGAAGTCCAAGGTCCCTCTCTTCTTGATCGTCAACACCCAGAAGACTCTATTAGGGTAAAATAATAGGTGTGCTCCCACTTCTATGAAAGAACTTCCAGCTTTAAGTGGGTCATTTGAAATCAATGATTCACTAATTTATTCTTCAAATAAATCTATCCATCTGCCAGGTATCAGACACTAAGAATATCCACAATGTTCCTTTCACTGCTTCCTTGCTGCTTCTGTGCTGGGCTCCTCGGCTCTGCCTGGCTGTTACCGCTCAGTTGCCCTCATGAGCTCCCCTTCCTCCTCCAGCCCTTCCATGCTGCTCCATGCAGTTCTCTGCGCAGCTCATTTCTCACGCCTCCCTCCCCCGGTGCCCCATCACGTGCTCTCCTGTTACTTCAGTTAAAACCAGCACGGGGATGGCTCCTGCGTCTGCGTTCTCAACTTCCCCCAGGCCTGAGCAGGCCAGACTCTCCCTGGCAGGGACCCCACATCTCATCATTCACTAGTCACACGACTTCATTCCACCTGCCAAATGTCTTTAAAGTTGTCCCCACTGTTCCTGTGCATGGCTGCTGTCTTGGTGCAGCCTGGTGTCACGTAGGGAATGTCAGCAGCCCATTCCTGTTCTCTTTGGTTTCAGATTCATCCCCTTTCAGTCCTTCCTCCAGGAATGACTTCTAGCCCATTTTGTGTGCAGCCTCCATGTCCTTCTGACATTGCACTAATGGTTTGTCTGTCTCTTTGGTTGTACTCTGAGGACTGAGAGAGTAGGCAGAGAGTGAGATTGGTTTGATCTTCTTGCTGTCCAAAGTACTCTTAAGAGTCTTCTCTAGCTCTACAGTGTGAAAGCATCAGTTCTTTAGCACTCAACCTTCCTTATGGTCCAAATCTACGGATATACACATCCCAACATTATGGATAGTATTAAATTATTTTCTTCTCTTGGGTGTCAAGAAACTGGGGGCCAGAGATATAAAGGGCCTGTTTTACAGTATTTGTTCTCCCAGCTACTAAGTTGCAGAGTGTGATCTCCAAACTCCGTAGTTATTAAATGAGTTATAGACTGAAGCCTCTTGTCCAGGTTCTCAGGAGGCTCACCTTCTATGGGGGGACAGGCAGATGGCTGTGATGTGGTGGGGGAAGTGCTGGGCTCCAGGCATGTGTTAAGTCTATAGAATGATAGAATTAGCAGCTGTGGTGATAACCTTCAGAGGATGTGGGATGACCTCAGAGAGGAAATGTTGTGGAAGCTGGGTCTTGAAGAATGACTAGAATTTGTCAGCAGATAAGGGGGGAAGGCATTCTTCACTGTGGGGCCAGTGTGGACAATGGCACAAGAGAATTAGAAATGAAATACTTGCTGCGGCTGAATGACAAGCGTGCTGGGCCAGGAAGATCCCTTGGAGAAGGAAATGGCACCCCAACTCCAGTACCCTTGCCTGGGAAATCCTACGGACAGGGGAGCCTGGCGGGATACAGTCCATGGGATCATAAGGAGTCGACATGACTGAGTGACTTTCACTTTCAGTTTTGGGTGGGAGATGAGGCTGGACGGTTGGGTGGGGGGGTCTTACCTTGAAGGGCCTTCCATGTATGTTAAGGACTTTGTGTTCTGTCTGGTAAGTAATAGGCAGCCATGGAAGGATTTAAAATCAGATATTTATCTCAGATTCGATGTTAATCAGCTCACAAGTGTGGTGAGATTGAGCAAGGCTAGATCGACTAGGATGAGACTGTTGGCAGGAAGACAGTTCTGTAAGTAAGAGGTTCCTGCAATAATCTAGATTCAAGGCAATGAAACATAGACAAGGGCAGTGGTAATGAGATGACAAATTCTAGAAATGTGTAGAGTTAAGGGTTTATAGAGCCAGCCTTGATAACTGTGTACAGAATAGTGCCGTGAAAGAAGTGTCAGAGGAAAGTGTGGACGAAGGTTTTTCCCCATCAGTGACACCCATGCTTTACAAAGGAAGTGTAGGATTAGGTCATTTTTTGACATATGGATATGACCACGGAACAAAGGGAGAGGAAAGTGGATATTCTTTATTTTTTTATCTTTTAAAAAATCAAAGTATAGTTGATTTACACTGTTGTATCAAAACTCTGCTGTATAGCAAAGTGACCCAGTTATACACTGATACACATTATTATATTCATATCCATTCTTTTTCATGTTCTTTTCCATTCTGGTTTATCTCTATAGTAAGACCTTGTTATTCATTCATTCTTAATGTAATACTTTGCATCTACTAGCCTCAGACTCCCAGTCCAGCCCTCTCCGTCCCCCTTCCCCGTTGGCAACCGCAGGTCTGTGCTCAGTGTCTGTGAAAGCAGATATGCTTGATCGCCTCTCTGGATTAAGTTTCTGAAATATAGGCCTGCCAGAATTCAGAGGAAAGGGATGGCCGGTAGCTTTCTTTCCTCCTGTCATTCCTTACTGCCTACCACACCTTCTTACTAACTGCCTTAGTTCCTGGAATCACAATCCACTCCCTCTAATCTTAAATTCTGTGGTTAGCTTGGCACCAACAAAACATATAAGGAGACATGGGAGGTTGAAAGGAAAAGGAAAGAGCAATTAGAGGCAAAGACTGTGAGATTGTTCACTATCTTCTATAAGTAGTTGAAAGCAACTCTATGGTATTTCAGATGTATTCCAGCATAGGTCATATAAACAGATTTATTTTTTAATATACCCCCTGTATCTTTCAATTAACCATACATTGTGCATAGCATATTTCAATACACATCTCTCAGGATGGGAATAGCAGAAACATATGTTAACAGAGTTATATTAACTCTAGGGACAATACTACTGGGTTACAAGCTATTATGGTTCCATATGTTACCCATAAAGACTCCTGTGGCTTTAATGTGTAACACACTCTGTTTTGGATTGGCAAATGGATTGGAGTCAGGCTGAGAAAAAATGAGGATCTTCCGGACAAGAAAGTTTATGTACTGTTCTGGACAAGCAAACTTTCTTAAAAGCACACTGGGTAAACTTCCTTGTTGCCCAATCTCTATCTAAATGAAGATTCCAATGGTTGGGCTATATTCTCTCCCCACCATCCTGGGAAAGGCTGACACATATTGCCTTTGAGATAATTAGATAAATACCTAACTGCGTAATGGGTAAGTCTCTCTAGTTCTTATGAGCCCAGGGCACTATGTCTGAGTCACTTTGCTCTTATTCCTTCAAAAGACACCTATTTATACATGCATGGGTGGTGGCTCAAATGGTAAAGAATGCAGGAGACCCGGGTTCTATCTTCAGGTTGGGAAGATCCCCTGGAGAAGGGAATGGCAACCCACTCCAGCATTCTTGCCTGGAGAATCCCATGGACAGAGGAGCCTGGTGGGCTACGGTCCAGGGGGTTACAAAGAATTGGACAAGACTGAGCAACTCAGACACACCNTGGCAACCCACTCCAGCATTCTTGCCTGGAGAATCCCATGGACAGAGGAGCCTGGTGGGCTACGGTCCAGGGGGTTACAAAGAATTGGACAAGACTGAGCAACTCAGACACACCAGTGGCCTGGACAGTCATGGCCTGGGGGTCAGAAGAGCTAAACTTCTTAGGCGACCTTCTTAGGTGACCTGCAGGGGACTCGTTTTTTCTCAGAGCCCGTTTCCTTTTTAGATGATGCATTAGACTTGACCGTTAGTTTCATGGTCCCTTTTAAACTTTCAAGTGAAGTCGCTTAGTTGTGTCCGACTCTTTCCGACCCCATGGACTGACTGTAGCCTACCAGGCTCCTCTCTCCATGGGATTCTCCAGGCAAGAGTACTGGAATGATTTGCCATTTCCTTCTTCAGGGGATCTTCCTGATCCAGGGATCTAACCTGGGTCTCCCACGTTCCAGGCAGACGCTTTAACCTCTGAGCCACCAGGGAAGCCCTTAAGATTCATCAATTCCATAAATTGGAAATTACAACTCCAAGTGGATTTTCAAAAGATTTTGCCTGTTACTTTTTCTGAAACAAAAGAAGATGTATCTTTTGGGCTTTATATATTGGAAATGCCCTTGCTTCTCTATTCTGGGGGGAGGTTTCCTACCCAAAGCATGTCCATCCCTTCTTCTATCTGAAGGTAGCCCTGGAAGGAGAATAGCTCTCTAAAAAATCTCACTGCAAACATAGGTTTGCTACTGCCTCTGGGAAGTAGCCCTTCTTGACTGTTAAAGTAGTTTTGGATGTCATGGACCAGAAGAGTGATATTAAATATTTCCATTTCTTCCCTCTCCTTATTAAGCCCGTACTTAGACACCAAAATCTGTTTTGAACTCTGCGCTGCCGCCTAGTGGGTAGCTCTCGTGACTGCATTCTCTTTACATTGGGCCTTGGGGAGAGAAACCTGGACACACTCTGGAAGGTGTTATAATAATACAACGGCTGCTGCTAATAATGGGAGATTTTCTATATCCCATCGGGGCACTGTTAAGTCTCTGTATGTTGTATGTAGTTATAGGTTATAATTATTTATATGTTACATGTCATCTGTCCTCACAGCAGCTTGATGGCTAACAATAGAACAATACAGTTCTACTATTAATCCCATTATGCAGATTAGAAAACTGACATTGATTAAGTGACAGCCAGGTTGGTAGAATTTAGGGCTAGAAATGGTGAGAATGGTTCGAATGGTTCCTCCTGGGCCTCTGATCTCACAGAAATTCTCAACAGCTGAGTTTCCGTCTCAATGACATCAAAATTTGTAGACAGTATCTTCGGTTCAGTCCGATAATTTTTGGTTGCAGCGTGTGCTTAGAGCTTTCTAAATGGCAGCCCAAGAAATGGTCCTTGCCCTCAAGAGGCTGAAGAGTCTAGTTTGGAGGTTTTTTTTTTTTTTTTTTGCATATTCTTAGGAAATAAATGAATAGAGCAGAGCAGTCCAGAAAGTTTCTGGAGGAGGAGGAGTTGAGGTGGGTGTGGATGGCACAGCTGAATCTGAAAGCTGGAGAGGGTGGATGGTTGAGGGCAGAGTGTGGATGGAAGGGAAGTTCGTCTCTGGAGGCAGGCACTGTGTCCTTCCTTGTGATTGTTCTCCCTTTCCCCCCCTTTTCCATAGTTCTCATTTTCTCACTAGAATCCAGGAATGTGGACTAGGAGACATGGTTTCTGCACCCAGGGGGCTCACAGTCGAAGGGAGAGACTGTGAAATCAGCCTGAGCAGAGGCAGCGGGAGGGGTAGTGAGGCTTCTCTGCGACGTGACAAGGGAGCTGGCCTGGTGCAGAGGAGCATTGGGGAGAGGGCTGGTGGGTGTGGGTGAATGCGATCCAGGCCTTGAGCCCCAGCCCAGAGAGTTGGGGCTTCGTGCTGAGTGACGTGACGCGTTGGTTTCTAAACAGGGACTGGCATTCTGAAATCACATGGTATTGTCTTTTTTTTTAAGAAAGAAAAATGAGGAGAGGAGAGAAGAATATGGACTCATATGCTTTGTGCCAGAAGTGAGTCTCTGTGTTAATGTGTTGAACTTTTCGAAAGCAAGATTCCCCAGTGGCTCAGTGGTAAAGAATCTGCCTGCAATGCAGGAGACGCAGGAGACACTGGTTCGATCCCTGGGTCTGGAAGATCACCTGGAGGAGCAAGTGTCAACCCACTCCAGTACTCTTGGCTGGAGAAGCCCATGGACAGAGGAGCCTGGTGGCTTACAGTCCATGAGGTTGCAGAGATAGACATGACTGAAGCAGCTAAATACAGCACAGTACATATGTATACCAAAAGGCGTTTGGAAGGCTGTGTGTCAAACCTTTAGCAGTGGAAATTTGTGGGAGAGAGAGGGGCATCGTGGTGAAGGGGATATGGCTGTGTAACTTCCCCCTCATTTATTTATTGTATGAGTTTCATTTTTAATATGTTTGATTTTGGAGATTAGGTTAGTGATAAAGAACCTGAATCCCTAGACCGGGGTTGTTTGCCTCATGGTTGGAGTACAGGCTCAGATCCTGGCTTTGCCTCTTTGTTACTGCTTCTCTAAACCTCTGGGGCTCTGTTTGTAATGGGGAAAATAATAACAAGTTTTTTCAGACAGTCACATTAGATGATGAAGACGACACATGAGGCAGAGTGCTTGGCACCTACTAGGAGCAATGAATGTTAGCTATCTTTATTACTGTGTTAATAAAGAAGAAAAGCTCTCACTTGCAACTTGGGATAAAGAGGTGTGTCCTCCCCCTAGAGGGCTGCTCATTGAATCTGGTTCAGGGGAACACAACACATAACTGAAAACGAGGCCCTGGGATGAAACATGCAGAGCAACAGCGTCGGTCAGGTCACTGCTGCCGGTGAGCGGTTCACGACAGGCAGAAGGGCCGTGTCGACAAAACAACCCCAAGGCATGCGAGTCTTGTGACTGTGTAAGCGGGATACACCTATAAACTGTTTGGTCAGAATTCAGTATAAGGTAGCCACCCTTGTTGTTGTTATCCTCCTCTCTTGTTGTAAAATCTACTTGGAAAATTAAATTTAGGAGGCAGCCCATGAAGGACAGACTCAGGGAAATTACTCAAGAGAGGTGACACCGAGCCATGGATGTTTCGGCCCATCCCAGGCACGTTTAGAAGCAGAGAGAAACACCTGCGATGGCTGGTCAGCTTGCAGTCTCCCCCATGTGGGAGCAGGGCTTGGGGTGTTGATCCATTTCCTTTTCAATATTTTTTTTCTCTTTATTCTTTAGGCTTTATTCTTATAAACTTAATTTTTTTTTTTTNGTTGGATCTCCTTGCAGTCCAAGGGACTCTCAAGAGTCTTCTCCAACACCACAGTTCAAAAGCATCAGAATGGACTGGTTGGTGTTTCCACTTTAGACTTGTGTCAAGGGGGTAAAAAAAAAAAAAAAGGTAAAGAGCGAAGGAGCCAGATACAAGAACTGAGGATGAGGAGAGCTACATCGCCTTGTCCCTCGGCTTCCTGACCTCCCCAGATCTAAGACATTCTTGACCTAGTGCCTGTTCAAGGGCTAGTTGTCTGTCTACAGTTCTTGACTCCTTGGAGATAACCAGCGATGTATTATTTATGGTTGGAAAGATAAGGGGTCTGAGATGGAGTGTGGATGTAATAAGACCACCGTGCAGTTAGTTGTTGGTGCTGGGCACTCAGTACATGGGACTCATCATTCTATTTTCTCTGCTTAGGGATATGTTTGAAATTCTCCACTATAAAGCTTAAATAAACCATTCAAGGAAAACCTAAATAACCTGTAAGAGAAAATTCAAGCACCCCCACCCCGCCTTCTCAAGTGGCTGACATTAGCGATTTGGCATGTGTCCTCCCAGACATTTTTCTAATCACTTACAGGACACATGTGCCTGTATTTGTGGGTTTTTAAAAAACTGAAGTTTTCTGCAAATGGCAACGTAAGATGTGACCATCAGTCTATGAAGTTTTTTCCTCTTATTCTAACCTCAGGAAGTTGTTTTTAGTATCACAGAAGTCAGCCAAGTCCCCTCAGTACAGTGTTTGAGGGCCTACTGTGTGCTCTGTGTTAGTCACAAAGTTTCTCCTGTCCCTGGGGGTTTGGAGGCAGGAGATGAGAGAGAGCTGTGGAAATGAGGTGAAGAGCATCAAAATGCTGAGATGCCAAGTTATCAGACAATGGGCGCATTCACAACTCAGGTAGGGGAAGACCTGTGTGGGCTGGAGGAGCTGGCGGAGCTTCTGCAGGGGGAGGCAGATCTGGGGTGTTGGGTGGCATGTGAGCAGGAAGGCGAGGCGGGAGGAGGCAGTGGCGTGTCTGTTGTTGGCCAAGGGAGGGTGGAGGGGAGGGACCTCTCATGCAGACTCTGGGGGCCAGGAATATGACACAGGGGATGTTTGGGTGATGACTCAGGTAGCCAGGGTGAAACTGAGCTTCGTGTCCTGGAGCCCCACCAGGAGGGTGGGGGGCTACCAGGACCACAGTGTCCTCCAGGGCTCTTCCGGCCTGGCCTCTGGCTGACAAAGGCCATAAAAGGACTATGTAACAAGGCTGCTCCTGGCTAGCTGGGTGGGGCCCTGTGGGCAGAGACCTGGGCAGGCTGGGTGAACCCGGGAAACAGGAGCAGCAGGTTCTCCTCCCTCTGTCTGCCCCGGGGCCACTGGACTGACTCAGTCCCAGGCTCCTCTGAGGCCATCTGGAGTGGCCTCAGAGAACCAGAAATGAACCCCACCATCCATGTGGCCCTCAGGCCAGCATGGTCTACCTGTCTGTCCCTCAGCCACTCCTAACAATTATCCGAAATGCACTACTGTACCCAACCTTGCTTCTCTTCTCAGCAAATGAGGACGCCTGTTCTATTCATCATTCATTCAAATGGCACAAATGTTCATTCATTTGTTTGTTTTGTTCATTCACTGATCTAGGACTGAGGATACAGCAGAGAACTAGAAACATAGGGATCTCTTTCTGTGTGGAGTTTCTATTCTAGTGCATTGACGGCAAGAAACATAATAAATATGTGAAATGTTTAGAGTGTTTAAGAATGAGTGAGCAGTTGCTGAGAAGTGGTGGGTGGTCTGAGAAGAACCTCATGGAAGGGGTCCTTTGAGCAAAGATCCAGAGACGTGAAGGATCAGGATATGTGGGTAAGTCTGTTCCAGACCCTTGGAGTGGCAAGTGGAGGCCTGGGGCAGAGCGGGAAAGTCCAGAGCCCTGTGAGTGAAGATTCCAGGGATCAGGCCAGGGGTGTTGGGAGGGGGCCTTATGTCTCTCCACTGTAGTCCAGATCCAGGCCCCATATCCTGCCAGCTCTGTCTTCTCACTGCTGCACCCCGCCAAGCTCTATTCTGGGCCCTGGGATAGTCCTCAGGGAGGACTAGGCTGGTGGTTGTAGCTTGGACCTTGCCCTCTGACTGCCCAGGCTCTGGAGCTGAGCTCGGAGGAGGCCTGGGGCCTCTCCCTGGCTTCTTGTTGATGTGGTCCATGGGTCCCCCCCAGGGTATCTGGGTTCTCCACGCCTCTACTGGCACACTTTTCCTGTGCTCCCTGCCCGACTAACTCCTCTCTCAGGGCCAGCCCAGTGGTTACTTCCTCCAGGAAGCCATCCCTGATATGCTCTCAAGACGTGAGTCAGGACATCCCCCTGTCTCCCCAACACCTTCTCAGGTTCAGATCCCCTGGGTTCTCTTTCCTCCCCCACCCACCAGGCTATGTGCTTTGAGACGTGTCCTCAGCATGGTGCCTAGAATGTAGTTGACCATAAATAGTCCTCTAAGGGGCCCATTTGCTGTGGAGAATGAGGATGTAGGGTCCCTGGGGATGGGGGTAGTGAATTATAATGTGGATGAGGAAGCCAAATTCCTAGGTCTCTTATCTTTTCCATTGGCTTTTGATCTTCCTCTTCTGAAAAACAAACCAAAAAACCCCACTTTCAGCTGAGCTTAGATGTAATCCCAATGGTCATCCTTTTAAACAATAATGGAATTTTTAAAAGTTTCATTATCCCCTCTCTCCATGGATGTTTGCTTCCTAAAGATAAATCAATTGTTAAAAGCAGCTCAATTGAAAGTGTTCAATTCTTGCTTTTTACATGGAAGGGAAGTTAGGGTGATCTGATCACCACTGCTTTTTTAAGTGTTTGCTTAGGACTGAACCCAAAATTTCAACTCAAGTTTGTGATGTGTTGTGCCTGCCCTGTGCTGGGCATTCAGACCAGGCCTTGGGAAGACATAGGTCACAGGTGAAAAATCCGCCCACTGTGCGAATTGTCCATTCTAGAAGTGAAGGAAGAGGGACAACAAACAGAGAGGAGTGTGTCAGAAGGTGGTTGGTACACAGTTGGAAAACCTGAGTGAGCAGGGTGGGTGGGAGAGGTGTCTTGATGGGGTGGTTGCACCTGTAATTTTGCTGTGGGTCCCAGGCCCCTTTCCACTGCACAACTCAGAGGNGAGAGCTTCCTGCGGACTCTGGTTGCCCGCTCACCCTGAACCTTGGAGCACAGTTCTGTCTGTGGTCTCCTGGCCGCTGGCCCTTGGTCAGGTGCACTGGCTGATCTGATCGCTGCTCAGGAGTGACGTCTGGCACCGGGGCTTCACCCTCTTGGGCTCATTAACAGGCCCGGGCTCTTCATCTCCCAGCGAGCGGGGGTCGACATCCATCCTGCCCCCTGGGCTCCCTGTGTGCCCACCACATCGGCTCCTTTCGAATCCTCCGTGTAACCCGAAGGGACTGGCTTATCAAGGCCCACGTGACAGAAAAATAAAAAGAATTTTTATTTGCCTAAAAAGGGGAGCCGTTCATGTCTTCCTTTCTTTTGAGAGAAGTTGTGTGGAATTGGCCTTTCACTGGGAGAAACAGTATGTATATGTGTGTGTTCAGATATGATTGTGTATAGGTGTATATACGCATAGGCTTTGGGGCCCTGAGTATTTGGGCATAAACGCATACGGGGAGCTGGGAGAGGCTGGACAAGGGGCTGCAGGAAGAGGCCCAGGGAGCCAGCGCAGGAAGAAGGGCTGAAGGCAGTGCCAAGTGCTGGTGGAACCCCAGTCTCCGGGCAACAGGGAAGCTCAGCTGAGCTGCTCTGGAGTGCGGGACCTTAGGGAAACCAGCTTTACCTTGGGTCCCAGAGCTAAGGGTCAGGTTCAAGGCAGGTCGTCCGTGAACTACGGGTGACCTCGGCTCCTTATCTGTACCTGGAGGTGATAGCAATACCTGCCTGGGAGGTTCGCGGAGGGGACCAGGTGAGACGACCTGTGAGAAACATTTTGAACCCTGAGTGCCTGGCTGGCAGACTTCTTGCCGCCCTGAGCTCAAGGCCTGCAGATGGGGGCTCGAGGCCTGTGGAGCAGGGAGGCGGGGTCGGGTCCCTGCCTCTCACAGGAGGTGTGACTCAGGCAGATTCCTAGGGAAACGTCCCCCTCCCCACAAGGCCACTTTTCCAAGCCCCCAGGGTCGGGAGGGGGCAGGCACCAAGGTCCCTCTGTCCTTGCTGGATCTCGTCGGTCCGGCTGGCAGTGAAATGTGCCTCAGCCGACACTCTCCCCGGATCACAGCAGAGCCTCCCTCCCACCCTTCCTGGAGGAGAAGGGGGGTGGGGGGCTCCGCGGGGCCCTCGTGGTGGAAATATGAAGTGTGACTTCCCGCACACCCGGGAGCCTGAGCCAGCCTGGGCACAGCTTATCTCCTTCCTCAGCCCAATGTTTGTTTTAGGAAAAATCAAAGCACGGTCCCCTTCTGCTCTCTTCAAACAGAGCAGGAGCGAGCTGGCTGCTGCCGGGGCAGGGGGGCTGCTGGGGCGTGCAGAGGGGTCAGCCTGGGGCTCCCCTCTTCTCTGTCCCCCGCTGCTTGCCCGTGTGCCCCTTCCCTGCATTGATGGCATCAGATTGCGTCAGAGGCCCCAGGCTCAGGCCAGCCCTGCACGCACCAGTCTCTCTGCATCCGGCTCTGGGAGGCGAGGCTGCACGGAGTTCACCCACGTCTGAGGACCTCTTAGTTGCCAGGTCTCAGCCCTCCCGTCCCTCTGTGGGGTCCCCTCCTCTGCTCTGGGCTCCTCTTTGCTGGATCACCCCTCTTGACTCTAGTTTCTAGGTCAGGAGCTTGCAGACAGAGAGGCCTTGGCTGGACAGGGGTTGCCTGCACTCCTCTGATTCCTGCTCCTTCTCTTTCCTTCTTCCCATCCCAGGGCCGCCAGTGCTGGGGCCAAGGCCACGTGTTCCCTCTCCCACTCCAGGGAGGCCCCGGGTTCCCCGTGTTCCTCCGCCTCCACTGAGGGTTAAAGTTTCTTACTGCAGCCATCGAAGGAGCAGGGACCAGCTCTCCCAGGCCACCGCTGGACTGGGAACAGACAGTTCATTGTGTTAGAGGCCTTTTGGAGAACTCAGAGTCCAGTGGGTCCCCGGGTGTCCTCAGCTAGGACTGGGGCCAGGCTGGCGTGTGAGCTTGGGAAAGCCACTTGGGGTGTCCTGGAGCTGAGTCGCAGCAGTGGCAGTGAGTGAATAGCGGATAACCCAGGGAGGGCTTTTCCGGGTTCAAGCCACTTTTCACAGCCAGAATCTTGCAGTATAAATTGCAATGCTTTTAGGTTTATAGTTGTTTTCTTTTTAAATATGGGTATTTTCAAACACACAAAAGCAGAGCGAATAGAACAATGAAAGGCCAGGTAACCCGTCGCAAGATTCGAAGAGCCCTGACTTCTGGCTGCTGTTGGTTCCTGAGCTCTGTCTGTCTCCAGCGCCCCCAACCCCCAGCCACCACCCAGTTCTCACCTGTCTCTTTGCAACACTCTTCTCTTTAACTCGCAAGCAATTGATGACTTTTAAAATGAACTTGGCACATGCTCTCCTGACACAGTGATTATCATGGTTTATTATCATAGCTTATTTTTTACACTCAGGAGACACGATATATTTTAGTAGAGAACTTAATCCAATGGCAATTTATTGTCAGAGAGGACAGCCGAACCTCATGCCAAATGGGAAATAGCTGTTTCAGGCAGGCATTTTCCTACACCCCATCAGACAGCATTAAATAATGACGTGACTGGCCAATTTTGCAGCTGCTTGGGGCTGGTGAGTCGGCTGGGGCCCTGCTCTCTACTGCAACCCTTTCTGATGCTCACCCAGAAGCAGGGCCTCCCAGGGTGAGAGGCTAGTCCTCAGCATTGCTGACTTGGGGTGGGGGCAGTTGAGGATGTTGCCTACAATGTTTTTCTTCAGCCTTTTAAAGGGAAGGATACCGTCATTCCTGCCAAAGGCAGCTCCCGGAAAGGGTTTATCTTTGCAAATATCTGGTAGGATCTTTTTTTTGTGACAATGAGAACTAAGAACACTACCACTTTGCCTTTTTGCCTTGGCTACCAGGAAGCTTAGCACTCAATTTAGAGCCCAATCTCAGTGACTTTCACCCAAGGTACCAGTTAGTTTATCTCCCCCATTTCCTCAATACATTTCCGATTTCTCAATTTTATCTTTATATACCTGGGGCTTAGGGTTTTATTGTACCCAACCTTCAATTTCATTCTTTTGAAGTTAGGAGTGGTAGAAATTAAAAACAAAAGCAAACAAAGCAACCTCATATTCCCTATGATCCCTGTTCACAGAGCCTTGTCTGTGAGACGCCAAAGAGGTGAAAGTAATAGGCTCGGATCCCATGGTAAGTAGGAGGGGAGAAACGACCAGACCTTAGATATATGCCATGACTTTACACTTTATAATTTTTTTTATTTTATACTTTTAGAAGAACTTTCTCATCTGGAACAAATGATCTCAATTTGTCCTTGGTTTTTTCTTTCAGAAAATACTCACTTCCTACTTTATCTGTGTTATACTGGGCACTATGGGTGGGCAAATAAAGGCAAAACAAACACATGTCCTCAGGGAATTTCCACTTCAGTAGGGAATATCAGACATATTCTTCTAACACAAGATAAGAAGTGTGCAAAAACAGTATAGGTGATCTTATTTACAAAGCTGGAATAGTGACACAGAGGTAGAGAACAAATATATGGACACCAAGAGGGGAGGGAGGGTGGGAGGAATTGGGAGATTGGAGTTGACGCATATACACTGTTGAGACTACGTATAAAATAGATAATCGATGAGAACATACTGTACGGCTCAAGGAACTCTGCTCAGTGCTCTGTGGTGACCTAAACGGCAAGGAAATCCAAAAGGGAGTGGATGTATGTACGTGCCTGCCTGACTCACTTCACTGTACTGTAGAAATTAACACAACATTGTAAAGCAGCTATACTCCAATAAAAATTAATTTAAAAGGGAGTATTTTAGATAAAGTTTTTAAGGGTTGACAGGAGGGAGAAGGTATTTCAAGGTAATCAAGGAGAGACTTTGTGTGGGTGGTTGGCATTTCAGTTGATTCTCTAAGGGAAGGGAAGGCATAGAGATAGACCCTCCTATCTCTCTATGACCTCTACGTAACAGGATGAAATCTGTGCAGAGAGAGGAAGGCAGGGTCCCTACATCACTCAGGTGGAAGTCATTATTACTGTTGTTATCTACCCTTCTGTCTCTCTGTGTTGAAGCAGGTTCTGTGGCTTTATGGCAACAGAAGGAGGGATTGAATTTGTCCTTAGGTGCCAGCTATTTAATTCATGGTATTTAAATTGCCAGAGTCCAAGCCTCGGTATTTGAGGACAGTGCTTTTTTTAATCTTGAGCTAACTTAGGGTAAAAAGTGGCAATGCATGGAGGCCACCAAGCATCTCAGATCATTTGAGGAGGTGCTGAGGAACCAGCGAGGGCTCAGGGACAGCTGGTATAAGGCAGAGCATGTCACAAGGAGCTGCTCTTTGCATCCATGGCTCTCAGAGTATCAGCCTACCTCCCCCCAACATTCCTGCCGTCTCGGACCTGTGCACATCCTTCAGGGCTGAACCTGAATTAGGAACTTTTGAACATGGGTGTCTTTTCCCCTTGGATGTCTGCCCTTGCTGTAGTCTGATATAGAACTTATTCTTCGTCCAGTTCCTTTGAAAGCAAAAATTGTATGTATACCCTCTCTTCAGCCTGACCCTTGATGCCCTTTGCAGTCCTGAGGCAGAACTGGCTTCAGTCGGTTCTTTGGATGGGGCAAGAGAAGGTGGCTCAGACAGCTGGTGTTCAGCATCTCCTGCCACCATGACTTTAGGATCCTCTAGAAGCCATTTCTGGATCTCTCCAGCTCTCCTTTCACTATATTTTTATTCTGAGATAGATGTAGATTTCAGGTAGTTATAAGAAATCATACAGAGAAAGCTCATGTGCCGTTTATCTAGTTTCCCCAACGACAACATCACAGCCAGGATACTGACCGTGATACAGAGCATGTCCAACATCACTGAGCATCTTCATGCTGGCCTTTTATGTGGTTTCATCTCACTCTCACCCCTTTTTGTTGTTGCGTAGTCCAAAAATTATGTCCAACTCTTTGTGACCCCATGAGCTGCAGGCGTCTTTTTGCCTTTTCATACTGTAAATTAAAAGACGCTTACTCCTTGGAAGAAAAGTTATGACCAACCTAGACAGCATATTAAAAATAAGAGACATTACTTTGCCAACAAAGGTCCATCTAGTCAAGGCTATGGTGTTTCCAATAGTCATGTATGGATGTGAGAGTTGGACTATAGAGAAAGCTGAGCGCAGAAGAACTGATGCTTTTGAACTGTAGTGTTGGAGAGGACTCTTGAGTCCTTTGGACAGCAAGGAGATCCAACCAGGCCATCCTGAAGGAAATCAGTCCTGACTATTCATTGGAAGGGCTGATTTTGATGCTGAAACTCCAATACTTTGGCCACCTGATGTGAAGAGCTGACTCATTTGAAAAGACCCTGAGGCTGGTCTTTTGAAGGCGGGAGGAGAAGAGGATGACAGAGGATGAGATGGTTGGATGGCATCACCGACTCAATGGACATGAGTCTGAGTGAACTCTGGGAGTTGGTGATGGACAGGGAGGCCTGGCGTGCTGCAGTCCATGGGGTTCTCAAAGAGTCGGACACAACTGAGCGATTGAACTGAACTGAACTGAACTGTCGACTGTGAGGCTCCTCTGTCCATGGGATTTCTCAGGAAAGAAGACTGAAGGTTGCCAGTTTCTTCAGTATTCAGGGGATCTTCCCAATTCGGGGACCCACATCTCCTGCATTGGGAAGCAGATTCTTTACCGCTGAGCCACCAGGGAAGGTCCACCCCTCCTTAGCCATTGGAACTGCTCATCAGTAGTTTGTGTCTCTTTGTTATGAGTTACTGTCCACGGTATGGCTGTGCTGTGGTGTGTTTCAGCAACTGCACTCAAGTGAAAAACCCTGCTATAAACATTTGTCTATACATTTTGTTTCCTTCCCTCCACTTTCTTTGGGTTTATTTTGTTCTTTCTCCCCCACTAGGTTATTGCAGTGGGATCCTAGATGATAGATTTGACACACTATTTTCTAATGTATCATTTCATTCTCTGAATTTCTACTGAAGTACAGCTTTATTTGTGTTCTACAAATTTTTATATGTTGTATTATCATTTTCATCCAGTTCAGTGTCTTTTCTGATTTCTCTTGAGACTTCTTCTTTGACCGACAGATTATTTAGAAGTCTGTTGTCAATTTCCTTGTTATCTTTCTGTTATTGATTTCTACTTTGATTCCATTGTGGTTGGAGAACACACTATATGATTTCAGTTCTGTTAAATTTGTTGAGGCTTATTTTTTATGGCCCAGGAAATGGCTTATTTTGGTGTATGTTCTGAGGGAACTTGAAAAGACTATGTATTCTGCTGTCATTGGGTGGAGTGTTCCATAAATACCAAAGAGATTCTGGTTGATGATGGTGATGGTTTGGAGTGTTTCTATACCCTGCAAGGAGATCCAACCAGTCCATTCTAAAGGAGATCAGTCCTGGGTGTTCTTTGGAAGAACTGATGCTAAAGCTGAAACTCCAGTACTTTGGCCACCTCATGTGAAGAGTTGACTCATTGGAAAAGACTCTGATGCTGGGAGGGATTGGGGGCAGTAGGAGAAGGGGACGACAGAGGACGAGATGGCTGGATGGCATCACTGACTTGATGGACATGAGTTTGGGTGAACTCCGGAAGTTGATGATGGACAGGGAGGCCTAGCGTGCTGCGATTCATGGGGTCACAAAGAGTTGGACACGACTGAGTGACTGAACTGAACTGAACTGAACTGATACCCTTGCTAATTTTCTAATTTTTCTTTTAATTGTTGAATAGGGGTAAACCCACTCCAGTATTCTTGCCTGGGAAATCCCAGGAATAAAAGAGCCTGGCAGGCTACATCCCGTGGGGTCACAAAGAGTTGGACACGATGGGGTGACTGCGCACACGGGCGTTGAAGTCCTCAGCCACAGCTGTGGGTCTGTTTGTTTTTTCCTCTCGGTTCCATTAGTTTTTGCTTCAATATTTTTCAGCTTTGGGGTTTGGTACACACACATTTAGGATTGCAGGGGAAGGCCACCTGCTGCTGCCAGGTGGCAGCAGAATTCTGAGTCCCTCACTGGACGTCCAGTGACACCTGAGGGGGCTCCTCATTACTGCCTGGCAGCGGGTGGGTAGGGGGGGTGTTTCCGACTCCTCGCTAGGGCTTCACTAAAATGTCCTGACCGGCAAGGGGAGGAGTGCCTTGCTCTGCTCCCCACGTGGCTCCACTGACGTCAGGGAAGGGGGCGTGTGTCGAGTTCATTACTGCTGAGTGACAGTGAGACCTGTCTCCTGACACAGACTCTGCAAGGTGGGGGTCATCTTGTTATTTCCCCTTGAACCTGAAGTCCAGGTCTCCATTGGTTTCCACCTGTACCCCGAGGGAAGGTGATCTCATAGTCTGGTGGGCGTGAAGCTCCCAGCTTCCTTCCTGACCTCCTGTGACAGTACCAGGCAGTGACATTGGGGGTATCTTGTTCCAGCATGAGGGAGAAGGTGCAGGGTAACCTCCCACCCAGCCCTCTGTTTCACAGCCCTTTTGGAGATGGCTGGAGCAGAGTGCTCATTGTCTGCAAGTTTTCTGTCTTGCTAGGCTCCCTTTTCCTTGCTCTTTAGCCAAAGAGAGAAGAGTTTTGCTGGGAGTTGGTGTTTTGACCTATTTGCCATCTTCTGCTCCAAGTCTGCTGCATATGAGGCAAAAAATAAGCCCAGAGAACCAACCACTGCGTTGTCTTCAGGTCCTGAGGCCCCTCACCATTCTGCCTTTTTCCTTCCACCTTTCAGTCTTTTTGTGTTTGTTTTGTATATTCTATCCAGCGCTTTTAGTTGTATATGGTGGATGGAACAAGAAAAATATGTCTACTCCATCTTCCCAGAAATAGAGGTTCAGCTTTCTCTTTGAACCCTCACAAAAGTTATCACAAATAGTCTAAATTGGGGGCTGGGATTCTGGGGAAGAGTAGCTTTTACAATTTTTAAATTTAACTTTTTTATACTCTAAATGTATTTAAAATGTATATTAAAAATGTATTTAACACAAGAGTCTGCCTGCCAGTGCAGGAGATAAAAGAGACATGGGTTCCATCCCTGGGTTAGGAAGATCTCCTGGAGTAGGAAATGGCAACCCACTCCAGTGCTCTTACCTGGAAAATTCTACAGAGGAGCCTGGTGGGCTATAGTCTGTGGGGTCACAAAGAGTTGGACTCAACTGAGCATGTCGGCACACACACATACACGTGTATTAAGATTTAACAGCCGGGAAAAGTGCAAGCTGCTTTACAAATATCATCTCATTTAACCCTCATGATTACCCTTCGTTTGGAAACTGGCTTTACATTGTGGCTCAGCTGGTAAAGAATTGCCTGCAATGCAGGAGATCTGGGTTCAATCCCAGGGTTGGGAAGATCCCCTGAAGAAGGGAAAGGCTACCCACTTCAGTGTTCTGTCCTGGAGAATTCCACGGACTACATTCCATGTCGTGGAGCCACATACAACTGAGTGACATTCCCAAATACACACACACAGATCAGGAAACTGGGGCCTGATAAGTAGTTTACCAGGAGTTGCTCCGGTGGTAAGNATTTTTATATGTTGTATTATCATTTTCATCCAGTTCAGTGTCTTTTCTGATTTCTCTTGAGACTTCTTCTTTGACCGACAGATTATTTAGAAGTCTGTTGTCAATTTCCTTGTTATCTTTCTGTTATTGATTTCTACTTTGATTCCATTGTGGTTGGAGAACACACTATATGATTTCAGTTCTGTTAAATTTGTTGAGGCTTATTTTTTATGGCCCAGGAAATGGCTTATTTTGGTGTATGTTCTGAGGGAACTTGAAAAGACTATGTATTCTGCTGTCATTGGGTGGAGTGTTCCATAAATACCAAAGAGATTCTGGTTGATGATGGTGATGGTTTGGAGTGTTTCTATACCCTGCAAGGAGATCCAACCAGTCCATTCTAAAGGAGATCAGTCCTGGGTGTTCTTTGGAAGAACTGATGCTAAAGCTGAAACTCCAGTACTTTGGCCACCTCATGTGAAGAGTTGACTCATTGGAAAAGACTCTGATGCTGGGAGGGATTGGGGGCAGTAGGAGAAGGGGACGACAGAGGACGAGATGGCTGGATGGCATCACTGACTTGATGGACATGAGTTTGGGTGAACTCCGGAAGTTGATGATGGACAGGGAGGCCTAGCGTGCTGCGATTCATGGGGTCACAAAGAGTTGGACACGACTGAGTGACTGAACTGAACTGAACTGAACTGATACCCTTGCTAATTTTCTAATTTTTCTTTTAATTGTTGAATAGGGGTAAACCCACTCCAGTATTCTTGCCTGGGAAATCCCATGAATAAAAGAGCCTGGCAGGCTACATCCCGTGGGGTCACAAAGAGTTGGACACGATGGGGTGACTGCGCACACGGGCGTTGAAGTCCTCAGCCACAGCTGTGGGTCTGTTTGTTTTTTCCTCTCGGTTCCATTAGTTTTTGCTTCAATATTTTTCAGCTTTGGGGTTTGGTACACACACATTTAGGATTGCAGGGGAAGGCCACCTGCTGCTGCCAGGTGGCAGCAGAATTCTGAGTCCCTCACTGGACGTCCAGTGACACCTGAGGGGGCTCCTCATTACTGCTGGGCAGCGGGTGGGTAGGGGGGGTGTTTCCGACTCCTCGCTAGGGCTTCACTAAAATGTCCTGACCGGCAAGGGGAGGAGTGCCTTGTTCTGCTCCCCACGTGGCTCCACTGACGTCAGGGAAGGGGGCGTGTGTCGAGTTCATTACTGCTGAGTGACAGTGAGACCTGTCTCCTGACACAGACTCTGCAAGGTGGGGGTCATCTTGTTATTTCCCCTTGAACCTGAAGTCCAGGTCTCCATTGGTTTCCACCTGTACCCCGAGGGAAGGTGATCTCATAGTCTGGTGGGCGTGAAGCTCCCAGCTTCCTTCCTGACCTCCTGTGACAGTACCAGGCAGTGACATTGGGGGTATCTTGTTCCAGCATGAGGGAGAAGGTGCAGGGTAACCTCCCACCCAGCCCTCTGTTTCACAGCCCTTTTGGAGATGGCTGGAGCAGAGTGCTCATTGTCTGCAAGTTTTCTGTCTTGCTAGGCTCCCTTTTCCTTGCTCTTTAGCCAAAGAGAGAAGAGTTTTGCTGGGAGTTGGTGTTTTGACCTATTTGCCATCTTCTGCTCCAAGTCTGCTGCATATGAGGCAAAAAATAAGCCCAGAGAACCAACCACTGCGTTGTCTTCAGGTCCTGAGGCCCCTCACCATTCTGCCTTTTTCCTTCCACCTTTCAGTCTTTTTGTGTTTGTTTTGTATATTCTATCCAGCGCTTTTAGTTGTATATGGTGGATGGAACAAGAAAAATATGTCTACTCCATCTTCCCAGAAATAGAGGTTCAGCTTTCTCTTTGAACCCTCACAAAAGTTATCACAAATAGTCTAAATTGGGGGCTGGGATTCTGGGGAAGAGTAGCTTTTACAATTTTTAAATTTAACTTTTTTATACTCTAAATGTATTTAAAATGTATATTAAAAATGTATTTAACACAAGAGTCTGCCTGCCAGTGCAGGAGATAAAAGAGACATGGGTTCCATCCCTGGGTTAGGAAGATCTCCTGGAGTAGGAAATGGCAACCCACTCCAGTGCTCTTACCTGGAAAATTCTACAGAGGAGCCTGGTGGGCTATAGTCTGTGGGGTCACAAAGAGTTGGACTCAACTGAGCATGTCGGCACACACACATACACGTGTATTAAGATTTAACAGCCGGGAAAAGTGCAAGCTGCTTTACAAATATCATCTCATTTAACCCTCATGATTACCCTTCGTTTGGAAACTGGCTTTACATTGTGGCTCAGCTGGTAAAGAATTGCCTGCAATGCAGGAGATCTGGGTTCAATCCCAGGGTTGGGAAGATCCCCTGAAGAAGGGAAAGGCTACCCACTTCAGTGTTCTGTCCTGGAGAATTCCACGGACTACATTCCATGTCGTGGAGCCACATACAACTGAGTGACATTCCCAAATACACACACACAGATCAGGAAACTGGGGCCTGATAAGTAGTTTACCAGGAGTTGCTCCGGTGGTAAGTTTAGGGCTGGGCTTTGTCCCAGCACCTGATTTCAAAGCTTCTCCTGAGATGCTGACTTCTGTGCTGTCTGCGAGGTCTCTTGGCAGGCTGCTGGCTTGTTGATGGCTGTTGACCGAAGGAGTTAAATGTCTGTTTGGCCAGAATCTTACTGCTGTGGTCATTGGCGACTTTTAGGACTCTCACTGACCCAGGAGGGTACTGGGGACAATTCTTAGAGATTCAAGGGTTGGGCCCAGGATCTCAGGGATGTTTCTCCCTTTTTTTTACATTCTCCAAACCTTATAAAGAGTCTACTTCCTCATAGGAACTTGCATTTGTTTTAAAAGTTCGACCAGTTATTTAACTAGTACCTAGCTTTGTTTGTGCCCCTGAGTCTCTAAACTAGAAAAGAAAGTCTTCCTCAGCCTAAGGAAGCCTCTGGCTTGTCCCCATGTCTGCAAGAGGAGGTTTTCCCTGTCAAAATCTTGCTGGGGTTGTCGCTCAGAAGGCCTGGTTTAAAAACAAACAGCTAATATTTGTCTTGGATCTTAACCAACTCCACCAACCTGATATTCTCTTTAAAGTGCAGTCATGACTGCAAAGTATGTGGTGAAGAAAAAAAACGAACACCCTTCACGCATCACATCTCTGCCTCTGGCCGGAGCTGAAAGCCCACTTTTAACCCTCTTTCCGGCATGGGAACTGCTGCTTCTGAGGAAGCAGCCACAGAGGAAGGGCATCAAAGAGATAGAAGTTGTAGGTTTCAGGGAAATATAGCCACATGTAAACAGACATGTGGGTGCACTTCAATTTTCACTTTCTCAGAAGTGACCCTGCACCAGGTCTCTTTATCTTCTCCAAATGGGCTTCCTTGGTGGCTCAGATGGTAAAGAATCTGCTTGTGATGTGTGAGTTTGGGGTTCAATTCCTGGGTTGGGAAGATCCCCTGGAAGAGGGCACGGCAACCTGCTTCAGTATTCTTAGCAGGAGATCCCACCTCTGTCCATGGGATTCTCCAGGCGAGGATACTGGAGTGGGTTGCCGTGCCTTCTTCCAGGGGATCTTCCCAACCCAGGGATCAAACTCACATCTCTTACATCTCCTGCGTTGGCTGGCAGGTTTTTTCCCACTAGTACCACCTGGGAAGCCCTTATCTTTACAGTGGTGGCATGAAACATAGTATAGGTTTTCTGAGGAATCTCCTAGCAGCCACTTCTCACTAGCTTTGGGGTTAGAAGTTCAGCCAAGTAAGGAAAGGGTGAGACTCATAGCTCAGCCACACCCCTCCCTGCAGAAATTTCTTCTGGCATCTTTTCCCACAACTCTCGGTCCTCCTTCCAAATCACTGACCTGCCCAAGCAGCCCAGAGGGGTGCAGTTTGCCCTGGAAATTGCACACAGAGGTGTTGTCTCACACTCCTGGTGGTACCAATCTTTATTATATGGATTCTTCTGCTGAAACTTTAATTTTAGGACCCTTTCATACACTTAATTGGCCCAGAATTTAAATCTTTTAAATTTGAGTTACATTCCCTACCTGCTAAATCCTGGCTAATTTCTTCCCTCTGAGACCTCCTAACAAATGGCTGGGCATGGTTACCCCACCAAGTTTACCCTCCTCTCCATAGTTTTGGAGAACCAGTTCCAGGTGATGGCACTGATGGTCTTCAGTGCTGAACTGGTGAGTGGACTGTGGCCCTGGTGGGGGGGCAGGGGGAGCCTCAGGCTGGAAGTCAGTGGTATATTCAGCATCAGGTTCTGCTCAGAGCTGGGGGAGGCTGCACTTCAGAGGACAAAGGGGTGGTAATGGAGAAGGCTCCCCTCCAGGCTGCTGGTTTCCTGGAGCTTCCCAGGACCTTTTCTTGTCTGGGCTTCCTTCCTTGCCCACCGCTCCTACTCACTCATGACCTCCTGGGGAAAAACCTCTGTGAGAACCTTGGCAAGGAGAGAAGGGAAGTGGGGTGTAAAGTACCCTTCCTGATCCCTGGGGTAGGCGGCTGGGTGAGTATCTGAGCAGGCCCTTGGCCAGGTGGGCTCTGTGCTCCCTACTCAGGGTCTCCCCAGTAATGTCAGTGACTGCAGCCTGAGCTGCAAGCAGGCACCGGAGCTCTGCCATCCTTCCCCTGCTTGGCTGCTGCCCTGCACAGTGGCTCCAGCGGAGCACACACCTAGTTCTCATGCTGTAGCTCAGGCCAAGTGGCCTCATCTCCCCTGCAGCCTCCGCGTGGCTCCAGCTGATGATTTATGGCTGCCCATTAACTTTAGTCAAGCAGCTCAGCTCATGGGAACATCTGCTCCGCAGTAGAGCAAGCTGTGTTTGCAGGGACATATGGTCAGGCTCTTCTGGGGATGGATTAGGCTCACAGAGGGACCGACGCCTGAGCTTCTGCTGCTGGGGGAAAGCCACACTCCTTCCTCACTCATCAGAGAGCAAGCTGAGCTTCTTCTTTCCTTCGTCCAGTGCCCCAGACTGCAGCAGGGTCCTAGGGCTCTGCCCAGCCCGCTTGCCTCCAGTACCTACCCTCCTATTCTCCCTCTGACTGGAAGAGAAGAAATCATAAGTCTAGACCAGTGGTTCTAGCCAATGTTGTGTTGGGGTATAGCCAATGAGCAATGTCATGATAGTTTCAGGTGGACAGCAAAGGAACTCAGCCATATATACACATGTACCCATTCTCCCCAAAACTGCCCTCTCATCCATGCAACATAGCATCAAGCAGAGTTCCCTATGCTCTACAGTAGGCTCTTGTTGGTCATCCTTTTTAAATATGGCAGGGTGTGCATATCATCCCAAACTCTCTAACTATCCTTCCCCCTAGTCTTCCCCTGGGTCACCATAAGCTTGTTCTCAAAGTCTGTGAGTCTGTCTGTTTGGTATGTAAATTCATTTGTATAATTTCTTTTTAGATTTCACATATAAGGGATGTCATATTTGCAGCAACATGGATGGATTTAGAGAATGTCATAGTGAGTGAAGTAAGTCAAACAGAGAAGGAGAACTATCAGACAGACCAGTGATTCTTAAACTACAGAATGGTGGGCCCACTCCCAGAATTTCTGAAACAGCAGGTCTGGGGTGGGAGCCAATCACTTGCCTTTCACACAAGTTCCCGGGGGGTGTGATGCTGTTGGTTTGGGAGCCCCATGAACCACTGGTCTTGGCCAGTCACCTCTCTGGGAGGATTACAAGGGCACCAGGGCTGAGTGGAGTCTTGATTTGCTTGACTCCATGTTGATGGAAGATAAATTTGGGTGGGAAAACTTTGAGGTATTGAGTTCAAAGCAGAGAGTGTAGGGACTCAGTTTACCAAATTCCGTGTTGTTCTGGAGTGGAGATCTCTCAAGGGTTCCGAGGCAAAATGCGTTTGTTGATTTAATCAGCCGCAGATGCTTCTCAGAACCCAGAGTCAGAATCGGGGTAGAGAGCCTGATGAGTTTGATCCATGGGCACAGGGCTGGCCTCCCCCAGCCTGTCTGGGTGCCTGCTGAGAAGCGTGNTCTAGCTCGAGCTAGCCCCCACCCCCCACATCCAATGCAGTGGAGTGGAGCAAGAGCCCCGAGCCCTAGATTACAGCAGTATTTATAAGTTTAGGACAAAGACAGGGAGTTGGCAAGGGCGGATTGGTTGCAGGGGTTTCTTGGCATTTACTAATTGGCTAGATTTTCGCATGCACGGGCTTTCTTAGGGGATTTCCATCCTCGTCCTGATCGGCTCAAACCAGGCTATGGGGAATATGCTGAGTCCTCACGTCACTGGTGAGGGGATCTTAGTTCCGCCTGGGCAGTGACTCAGTTGTTTCCGGGATACTAGCTCTGGCCTATTTTAGTTATGGCTTTTATCAGGCCTCAGCATCCAGACTTCTCCAAAGGTCAGAGGTAAGTCTCTTTATGTAATCAGTTTACCTCCAAAGGGTGAAAAGAGGAGGGGTGTAACATTCCCTTTCTGGTTTAACAGGTCACGTTCTCAAGGTGAATCCAATTGGAGTAGTACAGTTTGGGGTGGCAGTGGTTCCTTAATCACTGGGATGTGTCAACTATACATGGGCACTTGCCATCTACCTCTGCAAGAATTAGATCACGTGCTGCTGCAGCTGCTGACCTTCAATACTCCCTGAGGGGAGTTCAGGGTGGAGAGCAGAAATGAGGCCCTCTGTGCTTGGGGAAAAACTGGCAGGACAGGTTTTCAGATAGATATTTTCAGGAGCCGATTTTATGAGCCTAACTCTTGCATCTCCTCAAATCTAGGAAAGCACTAAAACCTTTCATGGTGACTGCTGTTTCCCATGACTAGCAGAAATCTTCTGAGACCAGCAGAAATCTTCTGGGAAAAATATGTGCTTGACTGCATGTACTGTCCCTGCACCAGAATTGCATATATATTGTCCTTCCCCAGGACCTCTTTGGAGCAGCCTCGCAGAGGCATCTGAGGTGCTGCCTCCTGGACTACAGTCCTCACGTTGCCCCCAGTAAAACTTGACTCACAACTCTCAGGTTGTGCTTTTATTTTACTTTTTTTAAAAGTGTACAGATGTTAGCTTTATGAAGAAGTTCCTGATCACTTGAAGACCAGAACTATAGTCCACCTTTCAGCTTAAGGCTTTGTGGGTCACAGAGAGCCCAGAGTTCCGAGCCCTATCAACACGTGTGACTTCAGTGTCAGGGGCAGGTGGCATTATCAAATCCCAACTACAATCCCAACTACTCGTGACCTTTAGCTCTGCTTTTCCTCCCTTCTCTTGCTCTCTCCCTTTCCCTGGGGGATGGAGACCCGAGACCCGGAGCCACATTCCTGCATTATCACACTTCCTTCTGCAGACTGAACAGGCTCATTCCTGGACAAAGATCTGTGTGAAAGCTCTCCAGGGCTGGTGGGAATGCTGCCTCCCAGAACCTGACTTGTTTCACAAGCTTATCTTCTGGCACTTGCTCCTTCAGTGAAAAAGGCTTAGGCAAGAGGGTAACAGAGTCAGTCCAAGGGTATGTGAAGCGAAACTTTCTAGTCAGACTCACAGCCCACCTCAGGGATGACCGTGAAAGTGAAATAAATCTTGCCTAAGCCCCGCAGTCTTGCCTAAGTCTCCAAGGAAGGTGATTTCCCTGGTGGTTCAGACGGTAAAGGATCTGTCTACAATGCGGGAGACCTGGGTTCGATCCCTGGGTAGGAAAGGTTCCCTGGAGAAGGAAATGCAACCCACTCCAGTACTCTCGCCTAGAAAAATCCCATGGATGGAGGAGTCTGGTGCAGGTGACTGTCCACAGGGTCGCAAAGAGTTGGACACAACTGAGTGACTTCACAAGCCCCTCACTGGCAATCCACTATAGTGCTCTTGCCTGGAAAATCCCATGGATGGAGGAGCCTGGTGGGCTGCAGTCCATGGGGTCATGAAGAGTCGGACACGACTGAGCGACTCCACTTTCAAGCTTTGGAGAAGGAAATGGCAACCCACTCCAGTGTTCTTGCCTCTGGAGAATCCCAGGGATGGTGGAGCCTGGTAGGCTGCCATCTATGGGGTCGCACAGAGTTGAACACGACTAAAGGGACTTAGCAGCAGCAGCAGCAAACCCCTCAACTACAATTTGTAAGAAATAAATGAATATGTCCAACTTCCTATTTACTTGACCACACTCAGGGTCATTGTCATTGGCCTTTTATTAGTGACTCTGGGTCCAGTGAGCTATGGGTCCAGTGGGGTTACCAGGTGGAGTAGCCATCCCCTATGGCTACCCCAGAACAGAAGCTGAGCCTTGTCAGTTTCACTGGGAGAGGGTGTGAGGCAAGCTGGTGCCACGGCTGACATCTCTGTGGGATTTAAGAGTTTTAGTGAGGAATGGGGCTAGTTTTAGTGAGGAATGTGTGTATATACTAACATGAATATGTGCAAGTTGTTGTTCAGTCACTAACTCATGCCTGACTCTTTGTGACCCCATGGACTGCAGCATGCGAGGCTTCCCTGTCCTTCACCATCTCCTGGAGCTTGCTCAAACCCATGCCCATCAAGAGGGAATGTGTTTTTGTTGGGTCCTCGTGTTTGCTTCAGATGCATGCTTGGGTTTGAGTTTGGGGATGGCAGATGAGGGGTGATGAGGGGGAGGGGTGGAGGACCTGGAGCTGGGGGAGAGAAGGGGCTGCAGCAGGAGTTGGGGGAGGAATGCGAAATGTGGGTGGCATGTGAACAGATTTTACGACTGAATAGAGCTTAAAAATTCTTTGGCTAAAGTCAAAGGATAATTTTTTATGCTGAAGAAATGATTTTATTTTTTCCCCTTCTCCTCTTTGATTCATTTTGTGTAATAATTTGCCAGACTCCCTCCAAAAAATCCCCCAAATGAGTTCAGGGTGTGGAGAGTGCAGCTGAGCTCCGTGGGAAGGAGTGGCTGCAGGGGAAGAGAGGGCTCAGCTGGTTTGGGGACAGGTTCCCCGGGCTGCTGGCCTCTGCCCCTGCCAGGAGGCCAGATCCCTGCCCACCCATTTGGAAAGCCTGCTCTTTATCTTTTGTTTTGGTTTCCATTGGCATTTTCTTTCTTGCTTTGAAACTGTGTCCAATCAAATTGGCACAGAGGAGGCCTGAGTAGACCAGTTGGAGCCATCTCATTACTGCTGCCTATCGGATTCTGGGATTTCTCCTTCCTGCCCCATCTGTCTTCTGACCCCAGCTCATTCTGCCTCTTTTGACATCACCTTTTTCCTCCTTGACTGTGTCTATAACTCTGCCCAGACGTTTCGGTATTAGGAGTCGGGGTGGTGGAGTCATGTGTGTGTTTATGTGTGTGTGTGTGTGTGTGTGTGTGTGTGTGTGTGTGTTCAACTGCTTAGTCACGTCTGCCACCCCATGGACTGTAGCCTGCCAGGCTCTTCTATCCATGGGATTCTCCAGCCAAGATTGCCATTTCCTTTTCCAGGAGATCGTCCCAACCCAGGGATGAAGCCTGCACCTCCTGCATCTCCCGTGGTGGGAGGTGGATTCTTTACCACTGTGCCACCTGGTGAGAATCGTAATGAAACCATTAAAAGAATAATTTAAGGAACCATTAAGGAATACATTTCACCGACATCAGTAGCCATTCGGATCCTCACTGGCCCCATAGCTTCTTCATTCTGCAGACAGAACGCTGAGTTATGGGGAGACAAAACGGATCTCATGCTTGCTGTAATGAGCTAGTAACAAGTGTGGCTTTTCGATACTTCATTTGGTCCTCTGAATAATTTACATCCTCTTCTTACCCAACTGGAGATACTGAGGAGACAGATGGATCATAGAAATTTCTAGTGGAGAAATGCTCACAGAACACTGGCATAGAGGGGTCTTCAGTAGTGCTCTGGGACACTCCCTCAGAAGCGACCGGCTAGGCTCCAGACCAAAGAGCTCCAAGCTTAATGATTTCATATCTTGAGCTTTGGCAGGTTGGAAACTCTTTGAGTTTCACCTGCCTTCCCTATTTAATCCATGAATACAATGAGCCAGATTATCAAAAGAAGACAGATGTCTTCAACCAAGAGCCCTACCTACTTGCAATCTATTCATTACTTTTAAATACACACATATACACACATGTAAGATAAAGCCCAAATATTTTAATGTTTAGTTGCTATTTATGAAGACATGTGGAAATGCTTTACATGATCCTAGGGATAAAACTGTTTGAAGTTTTTGTTAAAAATGATTTTTTGGGCAAGGTGGGAGAAGATTGTTGTCAATGTAAACCAGCACGGCATGGGACAGTCTAGATTTTTATATCTTAAGAACATAAATGGTAGTGATGTAGTGACAGTAGATAAGGTCCAAATGTCAGATAAAAATGTAGAGGCTGCTGATTAAACCTCGTTTTCATTGGCAATAAGTGATTTTTCTCTGAATGTTGAAGTAACAAAGTTTGGGATAACAAACCAGGAAAGAAGAACTTGAAGATCACCTGGTGGTTTATTTCCACCATCATTGCACCTCCACTGGAAATGCTTTGCCTGCTGCAATCCTAAATGGAAGGATCTTTCTTGGCTCCCAAGGAGCTGGGCAGCCACAATTAACACAAAAAAGCCAGAAAGTATGAATTTCATCAATATGAAATTCATCTATGCAATTGTGCAATGAAATCTGATTTCAACATAACCTAATATCTTGCTTTGTCTAAATATAATTTTGTGTGTGTGTGTGTGTTGGGGGTGGTGGTGATTAGTTGGCTCAGGTGGTAAAGAATCTGCCTGCAATGCCGAAGACCCAGATTTGATCCCTGGATCTGGAAGACCCCCTGGAGAAGGGAACTGCCACCCACTCCAGTATTCTTACCTGGAGAATCCCATGGTCAGAGGAGCCTGGTGGGCTACAATTCAGGGGTCACAAAGAGTTGGAAGCGACTTACTACTAAATAGCAACAAGTATAGCCACAGCCCTCAAGAAGCAGAAGGGGTCAGTAGGCCAGGGTGTTTCTCATCACAGATGGCCCGGATGGTCTGTGATGAAGCTCATGGTGAAAGGTGATGAGCGACGCCACTGAAAGACAAGAAGCCCAGCTGAGCAGAACTCTAGGTATCAAACCAGCAGATGGCAGCTGAGCAAATCCAGGGAGAGAAGTCTTGGTTTACGTGTGGTGCAGAAACACTCGAGTTCATGCCAGACCACTGGAGGTTCATTTTCTAACGCTGAGTCGCATGCTCTGCTGTCTTACTACTGACCCCTGCTCTGGTTCCTTCCACACCCCTCACGTTGGACACCCCGACAGCAGTCAGCGCCGTCCTTCAATTCCATGAGTCCTGTGGCCACCGAGTCAGCCGGCCTCCTGTCCTTGTTTGGTCATTCTGCTTGTCTGTGGACATTGGGATTTCCTGAATGCCCTCAGGGAGCAAGTGTGGGGAGGAGATGTCCCAGAAAGTGGAGGGTTTACGTAAGGCAGAGGTCGAAGGAAGTATTTGGTTCTAAGTGGGGGCTAGTGAGGAATAACAGTTTTACTTTTTGAACCCAGCTATAAGATTTTCTTAATGAAAACCAGCTAAGGAGATGTAAGGGCTGATCTCATGGTTACTGTTTGTTCTCGGGAGGTCTTTGAACACCTCCCGTTGTCAGTCGTTAACCTCTCTATACAACCGGAGAGAAATGAGTTCACCTTCACAAGATGCTATTTCAAACCCATCCTTCTTGATTGGGTGGGTGGGTTGTTTGTCCTGAGGCATCTGCTTTTTAGCACAGCCCATCTCACGACTCATATACCATTTTTTAAGATGCTGGGTTAAAGCCTGTGGTTTAAGAATAGGCTTTTTCTCAGTGGGAAGCTGAAAGGCTGTGTTTGGACGATGCTGGCCACGGGCCTCTTTAGCACAGTTAATTAATTCTAATGACAAATATTTACTGTGTGTCCAACAAAGCAGGCCATGCTCTCAATGATGGAGATGCTCTGATGTGGTAATGGAGAGCGGGTTTGAAAAACTAATGATTTTTAAATGTAGTTCCCAACCCAAGACTCTGCAGACACAATGACAGGCATTATTCTGGCCTAAAAACCACTCTTGATGGTGGGGGGATGTGCCCACGAGGTCTGGGTTGGCGATTTCCCTTCCTTTCTGTAGCTGGGGGAAGGGAGGCAGGGCTTGGCCCTGGGCCAGTGTTTGTAATCCTCCCAGCAGGCTCCCACATCTTCTGGGTGGGCCTACATCTTTTGTTACATATTTGTCCCCCAACCCCAACCACTTCTGAACTCTCACAGAGAAGGCGCCCGGGAGGCGGTCAGCAGGGTAGGCGGGCTGGTGGGCGCCCTCAGGCCTAATTTGTTAGGCTTCCCTTCAGCCCCACAGCACTAATTCATTTGTTTGCATTTGGGGGGGGAAAAAAAACACCCTTTCTTTATTGTCTATCCTTTATTTCCTGGAATTTGACATGAAAGTTGTTATTGTTTTACTTAGTGGCCTCCAAAGGAATAAACCATTTGAACAACAATTCTCCGTGGCAGGGGTTTCAGATGATTTGACTTTTAAGCCTGGGTGTCCGTTCTGTTAGCATCGAATGTGCACTGAATTTGGGGTGGCAAGAAGGGGGGCTGTATTTATTTTTGAACTCTTTTAGGCTCTAATGAAAGCCAGCTGCGTCTCCAACAAGTGCATTTTCCCATAGAGACCCTCACAGTCAAGCTAAAGCCACACGGGCTTCTTGTGTGTTGACTTTTCCTCCATTAACTTTCTTGTGTTTCACTCTTTATCTTTCAGTCCTTCAGCCCTTGACGGTGGATTAATCGGTGCCATCTGCCCGACCCCTTCTGTGTTTCTGGAACTCTTGGCACTTTCAGTTTGTGGGGGACAGACTTCTCATCACTCAGTTGTGGGGGTGGAAGTGGTGGGTGCCTCCTGACATGGGTGGCCCCTGGGGTTTGTGTCTGTGATGAGGCCCAACTTCTCTGCTGGCCGCATATAACCCCAATGCCGGGTCCAAACTGGGCACGTGGTTTCGTTTGCCAGCAGAACATTCCTTCACGTGTGCTGTTCCACTGGGCAGGTTCAGTCACCGTTTCACCAAGGAGCAGCACTGAAATCCTGGCCTGGGTTTACAGGCTGACGAGTGGGTGGGTGATGGAGTGTCAGGGGAGCACGGCGGCTGGCCACCTCTGCCGGTTTGGTCACCTGAGAACGCGGAGGAATGATTCAGTAGCTGCTTCCTTCACCTAGTACATGGGATGCAGGCCAATGAGGGAAGGCACTGCTTTTTCTCCCTGTAATCGAATGCTTTTGGCAAGGATGCTTTGCAGTGATTAAACATGGGGCAGTGAGGTGAGCTATAAAGGCAAACCTCCGTGCTGGAAAATCCAGAAGAAATAGGTAAGGAAAAGAAGACGGACTGAAGACTGCCTGAGACAAAAAGAAGATTAAAAGTGAGTGAAGAGTGGAACTTCCCTGGTGGTCTGGTGGTTAGGACTCTGCGCTTCCACTGCAGAGGGCACAGGTTCCACCCCCTGGGGGTGGGGGTGGGGGGACTAAGATCCCACAAGCTGCATGGTGTGGCCAATTAAAAAAAAAAAAAAACACTACAAAAGTCTTTAAAAAAAAATAAGTGAAGAGAAGAATAAAGGATTGTTGGGATTAAATGGGAAAGTTAAAAAAGATGAGTAAAACATGAGTAACGGAATCAAAGAAGGCACAGGAAGACGTGCTCCCTTGCCCCTCCCCTGAAAAAGAGAGAAGGGTTAGGGGAGGGGTTGATGGGGGAGATTGATTTATAGGTTGATGAGAATAAGGAGCTCAGAGATTTTTAGGTCATTGGACACTCCTGAAGCTGTGGGTAATGTGCACTTGAGAAAGATTTGGGCAAATTTCCGCAGAACCAATTCGGAGAACATGATATAGTGTGTCTGACTCTTTATGGAGGACCTGCTCTGTTGGACCAGAGAAATACAGGCAGCTGAGGCTTTATCACCGTATCCAGTTTCCGTGTAGTTTTCTTTCTTTTCTGGTTCCCACCAGACTGGTCTGTGTTCACGGATATTTAGCTCTGGAGTCTCTTCAGCACAGTGAATTGCTTCTATCATTCATTCCGTTGGTTTTAGCATGTTTTCTCGTTGCTCACAAGACAGATTCTTGGGGACAGAGAGAGTGGTTTATTATTCTTTTGTGATGTTCAGAAGCATTTCGGGGTGGTGAGCAGATGGTAGGAGTCCTGGGAGATGGGGCCAACNCCCTCCCCCTTCCCTGCTTCTCCTCCCCATCCCCCCTTTCCTTTCTTCCCCAATCTCTCTCCCTTTCTTTCTTCCAACCAATATTTATCAGACTCAGACCACATGCCCTGCACAGTTCTAGGCCCTGGGCATGAGCAGCAGACACTCTCTGATGAAGGTTACATTCCAGCAGGGGAAGAAGACAACACAACAAATGAGTGTTCACACAACGCGCCACCGGGGAGGGAGGGAGCGTGGAGAGGCGGCAGCAGCAGCAGGGCAGGCGCTTGAGCACGTACAGGGTGCAGGAGGTGTCCTTTTCATATGACTGACCTCTGAGTGGAGACCTGAGTGGCAGGGGAGGACCTCTGGGGGAGGGGTGTCTGGGTATAGGGAATAGGGAGGCCTGGAGGAGAGTGCACCCGGTTTGTCAGCAGGCAGCAAGGAGGCTGGTGGGCTGGGGAGGGGTCGGGAGGCCCGGGTGAGTTCAGAGAGGGACCCAAGCCGGGACTACGCAGTTTCTCACAGCCAGGGTAGGAAGAGTATCGGCCTCTTCTCTGGATGAGATGGGGGCCTCCAGGGTGGGGCTGGGAGCCTGCAGGGGCTGCTGTGGTTGCCAAGGCAGGGATGCTGGCCACCGGGACGTGGGAGGTGGCGGCTGAGATGAAGGAAGGGGTCAGATGCTGGATCTTTGTGGGAGATGGCGCTGATGGCATTGGCTGATGGGTTTGATGAAGGGAACGACAGAAGTGCAAGAGGCAAAGATCTCCCAAGGCTCTGGGCCTTGTCAGCAGGTGTGTTTGTAACCTAGGTTTCATGGCTCCAGACAAGTCCGGGAATGACAGAAGCCCGGGATGGGCTTGCGCCTCAGTTTCTTTGTGACTGATCTGGGCTGATGAACACCAGGACGGTGGTGGCAATGGCAAGCCTCACATCATGTCTGTGCTGCACAAGTGAGGTTCAGGGTAAGTCTGTCATTCTATACATATTCACAGGGCTCTGTTATGGCCTGGTTCTGGCTGATAGTTCAAGAAGTATAAACTTCTTATCCAGACGGAATCTACTATTGTTTTGGGAGAGGAACACTTGACTTCAAAAAAATCCAATCCATTTCCTTCAGTATGGTTGAAGGTGGTCAGTGCCTTGTGAACAGATTTTATTTTTTACAGCAGTTTTATATTCATAGCAAAGTTGAGCAGAAAGTACAGAGATTTTTCACATGCTTCCTGCCTCCACATACACAGTCTCCCTGCTGTTAACATCCTCCATCAAGGGATGCGCCTGTTGCAATCAATGAACCTACAGTGACGGTCATCACCACTCACACTCTGTGGTTTATATTATGTGGGTTCAGGGGTCCCCAACCTCCAGGCTGTGGGTTGGTACCTCCTGTCAGATCAGTGGCAGCATTAGGTTAGAAATAAAGTGCCCAATAAATGTAATGACTTGAATCATCCCCAAACCATCCCCTGCCCCCCACCCAGCCAACCCAGGTCCGGGGAAAAATTGTCTTCCATCAAATCAGTCCCTGGTGCCCAAAAGGTTGGGGACCTCTGATACAGTCCACTCTTTGGCAAAAAATTCCATGAGTTTTGACAGATATATAATAACATGGTACCATCATTATAGTATCACACAGAATGGTTTCAGTGCCCTAAAAATCCTCTGCATGATTTCAGTTCCACCTACTCATTCCTCCTTCTTCACGCCTTGTCACCTGCCTCGCTGACCCTGATTTTTTATTCTCTACCTTGTTTTGCCTTTTCCAGAGTGTCACAGAGTTGGAATTATGCAGTATGTAGCCTTTTCAGATTGGCGTCTTTCACTTACTAATGTGTATTTAAGTTTCCTGTGTTTTCTTATGGCTTGATAGTTCATTTCTTTTTAGTGCCGAGTAATATTCCATTGTTTGGATGGACCATTTTGTTTAGTCCCTTCAGCTTACCAAAGGATATTTTAATTGCTCCCAAGTTTTAGCAGTTGTGAATAAAGTTGCTTTAAATATCTGTATGCATGTTTTTTTTGTGGACAGAAATTTTCAGTTTATTTGGATAAGTACCAAGGAGCATGATTGCTGGATCATATGTATAGTAAAAATATGTTTAGTTTTGTAAGAAACCGTCAGGGGTAGGGAGTGAGAGAATTGGATGAAAGCAACCAAAAGGCACAAGTTTACTGTTATAAATATATTCCAGGTATGTAGTGTACAACAGATAACAATGGTTAGCATTGCTGTGTGGTATATTTGAAAGTTGCTAAGAAAGTAGATTGTAAAAGTTCTCACCACAGAAGAAAAAAACCTTTTTTTTTTTTTCTTTTTTCTGTATCAATATGGGATGATGTAGGTCTTCCCAGGTGGCACTAGTGGAAAAGAACTCACCTGCAATGCACGAGAAGTGAGTTCCATCCCTGGGTGGGGAAGATTCCCTGGACGAGGGCATGGCAACCCACTCCAGTATTCTTTCCTGAAGAATCCCATGGACAGAAGAGCCTGGAGGGTTATAGTTCACGGGGTCACAAAAAGTCGGGCACAACTTAGTAACCAAACAGCAACGAGATGATGTGTGTTAACTAAACTGACTAAGGTAATCATTTTACAGCAGATTTAAGTTGTCATTATGCTGTGCCTTTAAACTAATACAATGCTGCTTGTCAATTGTATCTCGATAAAAATAAAGGAACAAAAAGGAAATTGCTGAAGTTTCTTCCAACACATCTGTACCACTTTGCAATCCCACCAGCAATGAATGAGTTTCTGTTGCTCCACGTCCCCATTGGCATTTGGTGGGGTTAGTGTTGTGGGGTCTGTTCATTCTAATAGGTGTGCTGTAGTATTTCATCATTGTTTTAATTTGAAATTTCCTAACAACATACGATCTATAACCTCAGATATGCAGATGATACCACCCTTATGGCAGAAACTGAAGAGGAACTAAAAAGCCCCTTGATGAAAATGAAAGAGGAGAGTGAAAAAGTTGGCTTAAAGCTCAACATTCAGAAAACGAAGATANGCCTGGCGTGCTGCAATTCATGGGGTCACAAAGAGTCGGACACGACTGAACGACTGAACTGAACTGAACAACATATGTTGTTAAGTATCTTTTCACATTTTTATTTTCTGTGAGTATATCTTCTGTGGTGAGGTGTCCAGGTATTTTGCCCATTTTCAATGTTGTTCATTTTCTTCTTGTTGGATTTTAAGAGTTTCCTGGTGTGTTTTGGATAACAGTCCTTTACAGACATGTCCTTTGCAAATATTTTCTCCCCGACTGTGGCTTGTCATCTCATTCTCTCAACAGTGTCTTTTACAACCAGAAGTTTATGATTATAATGAATTCCAGCTTATCTTCTTTCTTTCATGGATTGCACGTTTGGTGCTGTATCTAAAACGTCATCACCAAACCCAAGGTCATCCAGACATTCTCTGGTTTTATTTTCAAGAAGGGTTACTCAGCATTTGCTTAGTGCACTTTATGGCCTGTTATGGCTTCTGAAACTTTCCACTCACTTTTTCCAACCTCCTTTCCTTCTTGCTGCTGCTGCTAAGTCGCTTCAGTCATGTCCGACTCTGTGCGACCCCATAGATGGCAGCCCACCAGGCTTCCCCATCCCTGGGATTCTCCAGGCAAGAACACTGGAGTGGGTTGCCATTTCCTTCTCCAATGCATGAAAGTGAAAAGCGAAAGTGAAGTCACTCAGTTGTGTCCGACTCTCAGCAACCCCATGGATTGCAGCCTACCAGGCTCCTCCACCCATGGGATTTTCCAAGCGAGAGTACTGGAGTGGGGTACCATTGCCTTCTCCCCCTTCCTTCTTACCTCTTCTTTAATACCCAATCTCACTTGAGAGAAAATCAGATTAGCCTCACTCCCAACAGTTCAGTCTTCTGCATAACACATTTAAAGGGAAATTGTTTGTCTTCTTTTTTTCATTTATTTTTTAAGGAAAAAATATTTTTATTACACATATTGTATATACACTGACTTGCTCCTTATCTTTTTTTTTTAACTTTTTATTTTATATTTGAGTATAGCCGATTAACAGTGTTGTGGTATTCTCATGGGAACAGCAGAGCAACTCAGCCATTGTTTGACATCTAATGAACTTTGTTGGAGAATCCTGGGAGATCCAGGTCAATAGGTCAGTACTCATTGTTTTAATCACAGATGCCTATCTTCTCTCCTGTGGCCTCAGCTTTTTTTTTTTTTTAGCGTGCCTGCTGTCCATGGCTCCCTCCACCCCACCCTTTGCAACCTTGCCCTGGCTTCTCTCCCATCCTATCTGAGTCAGGAATAAACTGAGCTAGAATTGACTGTAAAACTCCTTTAGTCAAGGCTTCTTTTTTGTTGACAAAGTTCTGGAAATGATGATGGTTGAGCTGGCTGGTGTATTATGTTCCAGTGAAAAATCGTGATGATGTGGAAAGCAACAATGCCACGAAAACCTTCAATGCATCTGCACCTCCACTAAGGTTGTGGGTTACACCCAAGTGACCTCAGTGTCATTTTGATCCAGTTTGCATCTAGGACTGACTGCCAGTTGCTTTCAAAATCCTGTGCTGGCTTCACAAACCCCTAAAATTCAGCTTTCATTCCCAGTTGCTTTTATTTTTGACTTTGCATTTGCTATGTGCAGTGCATAACCTTCCCTTAGGACCAGAGGTTTAACCCTGACTCTTGGGGCATGACCCTAAGGAACCAGAAACCCAGAAGTGCCATCAAGGAAAACTTACAAAGAACTGGATATCTACCCTCCTGAAGCAAGTTCAAGGCTGACTCAGAAATCTGGTAACGGTTGTGTCTTTCAGTCCAAGGATGGCCAGGTCCAGGGTGAAGCTGGGGCAAGCCTAGTTGCAAGGATGGGGTGGAGGAGGAATTATGTCATCCGCTAGGATGGGGTGAGGCAACATTTGGGGGAACACTATCTTGCCAGCAAGCTTTGTAAAGAAAGGGCTATTGATAAAATTAGCAAGTATTACTGGCAAGGGTTACTAAAAAAATGCACATTATTGATTTGTAAGCAGGGAGACAGAAGTAAAGGTGAGATGGAGGATGGTGCATGAGGGGAGCTGTTCAGCAAAGACACCTGAGCATCACCCGCGGGGGCTGGAGAAGGGCCTCTAGGGTCGGCGGTAGACAGCTTCCATCCCAGGCACCAAGGAGCTGGAGAAGTTACCTAGGATCCCAACTGAGTGGGTGTGGGTTAAGACCTAGGAATCTGCTTCCAAAACCAGCTCCCTCCCTAGCTCCATTCCCAGGTTGGGCTGATGACCGTGTAGATTTTGAAGTCTTAGGTTTAGACAAGGGGTAGGCAAGAGCCTCTGGGCAAAATTCAACCTGCAGAGACTCTTTTTGACAGCCTTAAGAGTGCTTTTTAGGGACTTCTCTGGCACTCCAGTGGGCTTCCCTGGTGGCTCAGCTGGTAAAGAATCCGCCTGCAATGTGGGAATCTGGGTTCAATCCCTGGGTTGGGAAGATATCCTGGAGAAGGAAAAGGCTACCCACTCCAGTATTCTGGCCTGGGGAATTCCCTGGACTGTAGAGTCCATGGGGTCACGAAGAGCTGGACATGACTGAATGACTTTCAGTCACTTCACTGGTAGGACAGTGGCTAAGACTCCATGCTTCCAGTGCAGGGGATGCAGGTTCACTCCCTGGTTGGGCAACTTGGATCCCACGTGCATGGTACAGCCAAAAAAAAAAAAAAAAAAGAATGTTTTTTACACTTTTAAATATATATAATTATATATATATAACCAACTAATAGCTATATATATATATATATATATATGACAAATATATATATATGACAAAGATGTGAATGGCCTACAGAGCCTAGAATATTTACTACCTGGCCCTTTACAGAAAAGGTTTGCCTCCCCTGGCTTAATGCTGCTGCTGCTGCTAGGTCACTTCAGTCGTGTCTGACTCTATGCGACCCCGGAGATGGCAGCCTACCAGGCTCTTCTGTCCCTGGGATTCTCCAGGCAAGAACACTGGAGTGGGTTGCCATTTCCTTCTCCAATGCATAAAAGTGAAAACTGAAAGTGAAGTTGCTCAGTTGTGTCCGACTTCGCAATCCCATGGACTGCAGCCCACCAGGCTCCTCTGTCCGTGGGATTTTCCAAGCAAGAGTACTGGAGTGGGATAGGAGTAAATAAACCTGATGTTGCAAGTGGTGAAGAAGTAATCTTTTGGGCAGGGAACATTTATTTGCTTTGGGTGTGGCTCTTGTTGGGGAAGGATGTGCGGCCACTTTTTAAACTTCGTTATCAGGTGCTAGTAGGCGTGTCATTTTTGCACCAGTGCATTAAGGTTATGAATAAAACAGGTATCCGATGGGCTGCACATTAAGGGGGTTATTTAAAATTACTTCAACATTTCCTTTCATCAGCTTCAGGAGGAGAGCGCAGATGAGACCTTGGAAGTACAGGGGAAAAAATCTTGGTTAGGCAAATATAAGGCACTTACATAGTCATGTGTTGTAATGAGACAGGGGGACCACACTTGACAAAAAAATCTCTTTGCAAATGCTATCTGACCTCTGGGCATGCAAACTTACCCAAGAAGGAGAAGGGAAGAGGGGAGGGGGAAGGGATGTGAAGAAAGAAGGATCTGATCCCCAGCTTTATTTGTTGTTTTGTTTTGTTTTAAATATTTATTTATCTGGCTGTGTCAAGTCTCAGTTGAGGCAAGTGAGATCTTCCACTGTGGCATGCAGGCTCCAGAGCACAGCGGCTCAGTCTTACGGGATCTTTGTTCCCGGACCAGGGATCAAACCAGTGTCTTCCACGTTGCAAGGCAGATTCACAACCACTGGACCACCAGGGAAGGCCATGAGCTTTCTTGAAACGTAGACCAGTCACCCAAACTCAAGACACGGGCTGAGGCTGGTGGCAAGGGCTGGTTTTTGTGTTTTGTGAGCCCCTTGCACCCGGCACTCCTGCCTGGGGATTGTGGGTAGGGGGGCTTTGGCTGTACGGTGAGTGAGTGAAGATCTGTGATGCTGGGTCCCTCGGGGGTGTTCCCCAGGTGACGCTGAGGAGTCCATCCTGGCTCTAGGGGCAAAAGTCAACCATTGATCTGAGTGGGCTGAGTAATCAGAACAATATCCCTCAAAAGTAGGGAGCCACTGGATCTAGGACGAGGTACCTGTGAATCCAGAGAGGCCTGGGGCTCCTGGGGAACTTGTGACCAAAATAACTGCAAGAGAGACACTAGGCTTTTTGCTGATATGTCATATGTGTTCCATCGCTTGGCGGTGTCTGACTCCTTGTGACCCCATGGACTGTAGTCCACCAGTCTCCTCTGTCCATGGGATTCTCCAGACAAGAATACTGGAGTGGGTAGCCATGTGCTTCTCCAGGGGATCTTCCCGACTCTGGGATCAAACTCACGTCTCCTACACTGGCAGGCAGATTCTTTACCACTAGTGCCACCTGGAAGCTAGAGNTGACAAAGATGTGAATGGCCTACAGAGCCTAGAATATTTACTACCTGGCCCTTTACAGAAAAGGTTTGCCTCCCCTGGCTTAATGCTGCTGCTGCTGCTAGGTCACTTCAGTCGTGTCTGACTCTATGCGACCCCGGAGATGGCAGCCTACCAGGCTCTTCTGTCCCTGGGATTCTCCAGGCAAGAACACTGGAGTGGGTTGCCATTTCCTTCTCCAATGCATAAAAGTGAAAAGTGAAAGTGAAGTTGCTCAGTTGTGTCCGACTTCGCAATCCCATGGACTGCAGCCCGCCAGGCTCCTCTGTCCGTGGGATTTTCCAAGCAAGAGTACTGGAGTGGGATAGGAGTAAATAAACCTGATGTTGCAAGTGGTGAAGAAGTAATCTTTTGGGCAGGGAACATTTATTTGCTTTGGGTGTGGCTCTTGTTGGGGAAGGATGTGCGGCCACTTTTTAAACTTCGTTATCAGGTGCTAGTAGGCGTGTCATTTTTGCACCAGTGCATTAAGGTTATGAATAAAACAGGTATCCGATGGGCTGCACATTAAGGGGGTTATTTAAAATTACTTCAACATTTCCTTTCATCAGCTTCAGGAGGAGAGCGCAGATGAGACCTTGGAAGTACAGGGGAAAAAATCTTGGTTAGGCAAATATAAGGCACTTACATAGTCATGTGTTGTAATGAGACAGGGGGACCACACTTGACAAAAAATCTCTTTGCAAATGCTATCTGACCTCTGGGCATGCAAACTTACCCAAGAAGGAGAAGGGAAGAGGGGAGGGGGAAGGGATGTGAAGAAAGAAGGATCTGATCCCCAGCTTTATTTGTTGTTTTGTTTTGTTTTAAATATTTATTTATCTGGCTGTGTCAAGTCTCAGTTGAGGCAAGTGAGATCTTCCACTGTGGCATGCAGGCTCCAGAGCACAGCGGCTCAGTCTTATGGGATCTTTGTTCCCGGACCAGGGATCAAACCAGTGTCTTCCACGTTGCAAGGCAGATTCACAACCACTGGACCACCAGGGAAGGCCATGAGCTTTCTTGAAACGTAGACCAGTCACCCAAACTCAAGACACGGGCTGAGGCTGGTGGCAAGGGCTGGTTTTTGTGTTTTGTGAGCCCCTTGCACCCGGCACTCCTGCCTGGGGATTGTGGGTAGGGGGGCTTTGGCTGTACGGTGAGTGAGTGAAGATCTGTGATGCTGGGTCCCTCGGGGGTGTTCCCCAGGTGACGCTGAGGAGTCCATCCTGGCTCTAGGGGCAAAAGTCAACCATTGATCTGAGTGGGCTGAGTAATCAGAACAATATCCCTCAAAAGTAGGGAGCCACTGGATCTAGGACGAGGTACCTGTGAATCCAGAGAGGCCTGGGGCTCCTGGGGAACTTGTGACCAAAATAACTGCAAGAGAGACACTAGGCTTTTTGCTGATATGTCATATGTGTTCCATCGCTTGGCGGTGTCTGACTCCTTGTGACCCCATGGACTGTAGTCCACCAGTCTCCTCTGTCCATGGGATTCTCCAGACAAGAATACTGGAGTGGGTAGCCATGTGCTTCTCCAGGGGATCTTCCCGACTCTGGGATCAAACTCACGTCTCCTACACTGGCAGGCAGATTCTTTACCACTAGTGCCACCTGGAAGCTAGAGACTTGAACAATTTGCTAAAATACCCCAAATACCATATTTGCCTGTTTCCCCTGAGTTTGTACAGGTTGGCAGTACACATTCGTTTATTCTGCACCAGAGTGGAGACAGAGGCCTCAAGGTGCAGAGTGACTGGCCCGAGTTCCTGAGTGGGAGAATCAGACCCAAACCCAGTCCTCAGTGATTCCACTGCTATACTCCTTCCAAGCGGCTACCGGCAGAGTCATGGATTATTAAGGAGATCCTAAGGACTGTGAATCATTTTCAGTTGAAAAATTGAGTCTCAGAGAAATAGAGCACTTGTTCAAGGTTGCTCAACTAATGACCAGGATTCCTCTAGGTCTGCTTCAGGATTGGGGAGATCTGAGCTTCCATGACTTCTAAGAACTTCTTATCAGAGGAACTGAGAATGTCAAATGGAGTGTGTTGATGCCCACAAGAACAAAGGAGCATTGAGGTTAAAGGGAGCTTTGCACAATGAACACATCTCACTTTCCCTAATGACCTGCCAGTTGAGGCCCTTTCTGAAAGGACTTTCAGAAGGCAGGAAGTTCTGAGCTGTTTTCGACAGTTTGGCTCCAAGAGAGTACCGATTTATTTATTTATTAGCTCTTTAAACATTAACTCGGCTGGTCTGAAGCAATCGCCCCAGAGTCTGGAGTTCATGGACACAGGCCAGGGGAGGGAACGAGCCTCTCCACCCAGCTCAGCACCTGAGAGCAGGAGTCTGGCTGGCTGCCCAGCCATGGGGCCCAACTGTGGCCTGGCCACCCTGACCTCTCAGGTAGTTCAGCTGCTAACGGAGTGGAAGGGATGCCCACGAAGGGGCTCAGAGGGAACCAGGTCTTCAAGCTCTTGTCCCAGGGCTCCATCTGAGAAGCTGCCACCGTTCAGAAGAGTCCAAAGCCCACGATCTCTGCAAATCAATGAATTTTCAGAGCCTGAAGGATGTTTCCTGACATGTGTATCACAGAGAAACCTTCCTACACTTCTGTTTCTAAACATGGTGCAAGGCCCAGAAAAGTTGTAAAATATTCTTTGATGATGCTTTAGTGAAGAATCTAATCACTTCTCTGGGGTAATTTGGAGGATGAAGTTCTTAGAGGTGGGGAAAGGATTTCATGACCTCCTTACTCTCCTAACTCTCTTTGAGAGTTCACAGTTTTGCCAGTAAGAGCGAAGGAAGAGGAGGAGTCACGCAAGTGTGACAGGAAGTGTGTGCCTCGGGGTGGCTGGCCCAGATGGGGTGGTTATTCAGATGGCTGAGCCTGTTTCCACCTTCCCTCCCCATTGTCATAGATGTAAACCTGAGTAAGACGTGCAGCCAAAGTGGACACTCCCTGCCTTTTATTGACCTGGGTCCACTTCTGTGGTCAGAAAAGATAGCATGGGCCTTTCGACCCACAGAGGGAGGGTTATTTCCCTCCGAGGTCTTTGGTAAAACACTCAGAGGAGATTAGGACTAAGGAGGTTTTAGTGAATTTCTTGCTTGATGCCCTTGTTTTCAGGGGAAGGAAATAAAGCTCAGAGAGGAGACATGAATGATTAACTTGACATCCACATGTCAAAAACAGTAGGTGGCAGGGATGAATGGGACCCTTGGTCTTCAGATTCTCAGGTCAGCCAGTAGGTTTATGACCTGCTGTACTGCCTCTCTGAAATAAGGTTATCTATATTGAAATCTGCAGTCCAGGGACTTCCTTGGTGGTCCAGTGGTTTAGAATCCACCTTCCAGTGCAGGGCGTGTGGGTTCAAAGCTTGGTCAGGGAACTAGGATCACATAAGCCACGGGGCAGCTTAGCCTGAGTGCTGCAGCTAGAGAGCCTGTATGCCACAATGAAGACCCAGCACAGCTGAAACTACAATGTATATATCAACAAAGCCCACAGTCCACCGCAAAGGGAGGTAGGAGCCAAATTCATTCATTCATTCATTCACTGAAAACACTTTACTGAACCACTGTTTGGTGGGCTTCCCAGGTGGCATAGTGGTAAAGAACCCACCTGCCAAGCAGGAGATGTAGGTTCGATCTCTGGGTCAGGAAGATCCCTTGGAAGAGGAAATGGCAACTCCCTCCTATATCATCTCTTGGAGAATCCCAGGGACAGAGGAGCCTGGCAGGCTACAGTCCATGGGGTCTCTGAGTCGGACACAACTTAGCGACCACACAACACAGAGCAAAGCTGGTGAGGCCCCACCTCCGCAGTGCTGATAGAAACAAGTATTTGTGGAGAACACTTACGGACTTAGTGGTCTTGTTTGCTCACTTTTTTCAGTTGGTGAGGAAATGGATACACAGAAGAGTTTTCAGGGAGGTGGAGAGGGAGGGGCATGGAGGATGGAGAGAGAGAGAAGAAGGGGTGAGGAGGAGAGGGGCAGGGAACATCTCCCCAAGGACGTGCACAGGGAAGGAAATACTTGGCTGCTGCTGCTTCTTTTTAAAAATTAATTATGGTTAGCCGAACTGTATCCGACTCCGTTAACTCTCTCCCATACAGACCTTTCTGCTTTGCGGTAAACTTCGGTTGCTATGGTGAGCGAGCGGCCTGGGACAAGTCTAATGTAAAACCTTGAAACCAACATCCCAGCACTGTACAACCCAGTGAAGAGTTAATTAGAATGACCCGCCATGTGTTTCCCATTCCCGGCCCCAGATTCAATGGCTTTATGACTTACCACCTGCTTTTCCAAGCAAAGCTTTAGCCCTGTTCTCAGATATCCTTTCTCTGTGTTAGGAATGGCTGAGGACACAGAAAGCTGGGGAAGAAGATGAAATGTGTGGAATCACTGCTGTTTCTCCAGAAAGCTTTCTGGGCTCTCCCTGTTACCACTCCTAATCCAGCACCATCTGCCTTGGGATGTCTCTCCCAGGCGTAATTACTGCTAACTTGAGAAAGTTGCTCCTATGTCCAGAGGCACGGCCCACAGGGCATCTCCACGCTTCATTAGGCACCATTTGCCCTGTAACCTTGAGCAGGAGAAAGGGCCAGTGACCCTGTGTCCCATTTACAGGACTAAGGATGGAGGCCTGGGCAGGGGTTAACAGCTGGCCTGAGGTCACTCCCGTGGATGTAGGTTCAAGCTTGAGCTTCTGAACTTCAGGCCACGGCTCAGTGGTTCCTTTTGCGGTTCTGCTGTGTCGTCAATGGTTTGTGAACTTGGGGGGCACAGGGTAACAAGCATCGGACCGTGAATCAGAAAAAAGCAGAAAGCTGTTTTCTCTCTCAGCTGTGACAGTGAGAAGGTTAGCTTGCCTCTCAGGCTGTAATCGACTCTAACAACCCCTTCTACGTGGTTTCACAATAGAACGTGGACTGAGACTGGGCCCCTGTGAGGCAATTGTGGGTAATTCTATAACATCAAACATTCCATTTTGTACAGAAATGTATTTATTCAAAACGTTATCATTTCTTGATACAGATGAACTTATTTACAAATGAGAAACAGACTCACAGACTTAGAGAATGAACCTGTGGTTGCCAGGGGAAAGGGTGGGAGGAAGGGATGGTTAGAGAGTGTGGGATGGACATGTGCGTGTGTGCATGCTCAGTTGCTCAGCTGTGTCTGACTCTTTGTGACCCCATGACTGTAGCTCACCAGGATCCTCTGTCCATGGGATTTCNCCGGCAGAGTCATGGATTATTAAGGAGATCCTAAGGACTGTGAATCATTTTCAGTTGAAAAATTGAGTCTCAGAGAAATAGAGCACTTGTTCAAGGTTGCTCAACTAATGACCAGGATTCCTCTAGGTCTGCTTCAGGATTGGGGAGATCTGAGCTTCCATGACTTCTAAGAACTTCTTATCAGAGGAACTGAGAATGTCAAATGGAGTGTGTTGATGCCCACAAGAACAAAGGAGCATTGAGGTTAAAGGGAGCTTTGCACAATGAACACATCTCACTTTCCCTAATGACCTGCCAGTTGAGGCCCTTTCTGAAAGGACTTTCAGAAGGCAGGAAGTTCTGAGCTGTTTTCGACAGTTTGGCTCCAAGAGAGTACCGATTTATTTATTTATTAGCTCTTTAAACATTAACTCGGCTGGTCTGAAGCAATCGCCCCAGAGTCTGGAGTTCATGGACACAGGCCAGGGGAGGGAACGAGCCTCTCCACCCAGCTCAGCACCTGAGAGCAGGAGTCTGGCTGGCTGCCCAGCCATGGGGCCCAACTGTGGCCTGGCCACCCTGACCTCTCAGGTAGTTCAGCTGCTAACGGAGTGGAAGGGATGCCCACGAAGGGGCTCAGAGGGAACCAGGTCTTCAAGCTCTTGTCCCAGGGCTCCATCTGAGAAGCTGCCACCGTTCAGAAGAGTCCAAAGCCCACGATCTCTGCAAATCAATGAATTTTCAGAGCCTGAAGGATGTTTCCTGACATGTGTATCACAGAGAAACCTTCCTACACTTCTGTTTCTAAACATGGTGCAAGGCCCAGAAAAGTTGTAAAATATTCTTTGATGATGCTTTAGTGAAGAATCTAATCACTTCTCTGGGGTAATTTGGAGGATGAAGTTCTTAGAGGTGGGGAAAGGATTTCATGACCTCCTTACTCTCCTAACTCTCTTTGAGAGTTCACAGTTTTGCCAGTAAGAGCGAAGGAAGAGGAGGAGTCACGCAAGTGTGACAGGAAGTGTGTGCCTCGGGGTGGCTGGCCCAGATGGGGTGGTTATTCAGATGGCTGAGCCTGTTTCCACCTTCCCTCCCCATTGTCATAGATGTAAACCTGAGTAAGACGTGCAGCCAAAGTGGACACTCCCTGCCTTTTATTGACCTGGGTCCACTTCTGTGGTCAGAAAAGATAGCATGGGCCTTTCGACCCACAGAGGGAGGGTTATTTCCCTCCGAGGTCTTTGGTAAAACACTCAGAGGAGATTAGGACTAAGGAGGTTTTAGTGAATTTCTTGCTTGATGCCCTTGTTTTCAGGGGAAGGAAATAAAGCTCAGAGAGGAGACATGAATGATTAACTTGACATCCACATGTCAAAAACAGTAGGTGGCAGGGATGAATGGGACCCTTGGTCTTCAGATTCTCAGGTCAGCCAGTAGGTTTATGACCTGCTGTACTGCCTCTCTGAAATAAGGTTATCTATATTGAAATCTGCAGTCCAGGGACTTCCTTGGTGGTCCAGTGGTTTAGAATCCACCTTCCAGTGCAGGGCGTGTGGGTTCAAAGCTTGGTCAGGGAACTAGGATCACATAAGCCACGGGGCAGCTTAGCCTGAGTGCTGCAGCTAGAGAGCCTGTATGCCACAATGAAGACCCAGCACAGCTGAAACTACAATGTATATATCAACAAAGCCCACAGTCCACCGCAAAGGGAGGTAGGAGCCAAATTCATTCATTCATTCATTCACTGAAAACACTTTACTGAACCACTGTTTGGTGGGCTTCCCAGGTGGCATAGTGGTAAAGAACCCACCTGCCAAGCAGGAGATGTAGGTTCGATCTCTGGGTCAGGAAGATCCCTTGGAAGAGGAAATGGCAACTCCCTCCTATATCATCTCTTGGAGAATCCCAGGGACAGAGGAGCCTGGCAGGCTACAGTCCATGGGGTCTCTGAGTCGGACACAACTTAGCGACCACACAACACAGAGCAAAGCTGGTGAGGCCCCACCTCCGCAGTGCTGATAGAAACAAGTATTTGTGGAGAACACTTACGGACTTAGTGGTCTTGTTTGCTCACTTTTTTCAGTTGGTGAGGAAACGGATACACAGAAGAGTTTTCAGGGAGGTGGAGAGGGAGGGGCATGGAGGATGGAGAGAGAGAGAAGAAGGGGTGAGGAGGAGAGGGGCAGGGAACATCTCCCCAAGGACGTGCACAGGGAAGGAAATACTTGGCTGCTGCTGCTTCTTTTTAAAAATTAATTATGGTTAGCTGAACTGTATCCGACTCCGTTAACTCTCTCCCATACAGACCTTTCTGCTTTGCGGTAAACTTCGGTTGCTATGGTGAGCGAGCGGCCTGGGACAAGTCTAATGTAAAACCTTGAAACCAACATCCCAGCACTGTACAACCCAGTGAAGAGTTAATTAGAATGACCCGCCATGTGTTTCCCATTCCCGGCCCCAGATTCAATGGCTTTATGACTTACCACCTGCTTTTCCAAGCAAAGCTTTAGCCCTGTTCTCAGATATCCTTTCTCTGTGTTAGGAATGGCTGAGGACACAGAAAGCTGGGGAAGAAGATGAAATGTGTGGAATCACTGCTGTTTCTCCAGAAAGCTTTCTGGGCTCTCCCTGTTACCACTCCTAATCCAGCACCATCTGCCTTGGGATGTCTCTCCCAGGCGTAATTACTGCTAACTTGAGAAAGTTGCTCCTATGTCCAGAGGCACGGCCCACAGGGCATCTCCACGCTTCATTAGGCACCATTTGCCCTGTAACCTTGAGCAGGAGAAAGGGCCAGTGACCCTGTGTCCCATTTACAGGACTAAGGATGGAGGCCTGGGCAGGGGTTAACAGCTGGCCTGAGGTCACTCCCGTGGATGTAGGTTCAAGCTTGAGCTTCTGAACTTCAGGCCACGGCTCAGTGGTTCCTTTTGCGGTTCTGCTGTGTCGTCAATGGTTTGTGAACTTGGGGGGCACAGGGTAACAAGCATCGGACCGTGAATCAGAAAAAAGCAGAAAGCTGTTTTCTCTCTCAGCTGTGACAGTGAGAAGGTTAGCTTGCCTCTCAGGCTGTAATCGACTCTAACAACCCCTTCTACGTGGTTTCACAATAGAACGTGGACTGAGACTGGGCCCCTGTGAGGCAATTGTGGGTAATTCTATAACATCAAACATTCCATTTTGTACAGAAATGTATTTATTCAAAACGTTATCATTTCTTGATACAGATGAACTTATTTACAAATGAGAAACAGACTCACAGACTTAGAGAATGAACCTGTGGTTGCCAGGGGAAAGGGTGGGAGGAAGGGATGGTTAGAGAGTGTGGGATGGACATGTGCGTGTGTGCATGCTCAGTTGCTCAGCTGTGTCTGACTCTTTGTGACCCCATGACTGTAGCTCACCAGGATCCTCTGTCCATGGGATTTCCCAGGCAAGAACATGGGAGTGGGTTGCCGTATCTTTCTCCAGAGACTCTTCCCGACCCAAGGATCAAACCTGTGTCTCCTGCATTGCAGACTGTTCTTCACCATCTGAGCCACTCTGGAATCCCTGGGGTCACATGGACATACTACTATATTTAAAATGAATAACCAACACGGACCTGCTGTAGAGTGCAGGGAACTCTTCTCAATGTTATGTGGCAGCCTGGATGGGAGGGGCAAACTTCCTCCAGGGGAGAATGGATACATGTGTATGTATGGTTGAGTCCCTTAGCTGTTCTTGAACTATCACAACTTTGTAAATTGGCTACTGCTGCTGCTGCTAAGTCGCTTCAGTTGTGTCCGTCTCTCTGCAACCCCATAGATGGCAGCCCACCAGGCTCCACCGTCCCTGGGATTCTCCGGGCAAGAACACTGGCTATACTCCAGTAAAAAACAAAAAGTCAAAAAAAGTTATCATTTCTTTCTGGCCATACAGGATCATTCTATACGTGAATGGTGTCATTAACAGTTATAAACAAGTATCCTCCTAAGCGGGGAGAGCAGAACTTTCCTGGGGTGACTCCAGATGCATCCCACGGATGACCTTTCAGATCTGGAATCTGACTTCACATACTAGTTGGAATGGCCATCATCAGAAAGTCTACAAATAACAAATGCTGGAGAGAGAGCGTGAAGTAAGAAGAACCCTCCTACACTGCTGATGAGAATGTAAGGTGATGCAGCCGCTGGAGAATAGTATGGCGGTTCCTTAAAAACTAAAGGCAGAGTTACCTCCCATATGATACAGCAATCTCAGTCCTGGGCATATGTCCAGGAAACGTGAAAACTCTGATTCGAAAAGATACATGCACCCCAGTGTTTTTTGTAGCCCTATTTACAATGTCAAGGCAGGGAAGAAACCTAAATGTCCAAAGGAGTGAATGAAGAAGATATGGTACATATATACAACGGAATGTTGCTGCTGCTAAGTTGCTTCAGTCGTGTTCGACTCTCTGCAACCCCATAGATGGCAGCCCACCAGGCTTCCCCAGCCCTGGGATTCTCCAGGCAAGAACACTGGAGTGGGTTGCCATTTCCTTCTCCAGTGCATGAAAGTGAAAAGTGAAAGTGAAATCGCTCAGTCCTGTCCGACTCTTAGCGACTCCATGGACTGCAGCCTACCAGGCTCCTCCGTCCACGGGATTTTCCAGGCAAGAGTACTGGAGTGGGGTGCCATCGCCTTCTCTGTTACTTAGTCATGAAAACAATGAGATCATGCCACGTGCAGCAACATGGATGGGCCTAGAGATTGTCATACTAAGTGAAGTAAGTCAGACAAATATGTATCCTATGTGTGGAATCTAAAAAAAAAAATCGATACAAATGAGCTTATTTACAAAGCAGAAATAGATTCATACACAAAGAAAAACTATGGCTACCAAAGGGGAAAGGTGGAGGAGAAATAAATTAACAGTATGAGATTAATACATAAATACCACTATATGGAAAATAATCAATAAGGACCTACTGTATAGCATAGGGAACTATAGTTGGCATCTTGTATTAACCTATAATGGAAAAGAATCTAAAAAAGAATATGTATATATATCACTTTGCTGTACACCTGATTGTAAATCAATTACATTTCAATAAAATTAAAAAAAAAATTGGATTTCAGTGGTTTATCCAGAGGTGTTCAAACAGGATGATGGTGACAAATCAGGGTTTAGTCAGACCAGCGGTAACAATACAGTGACCAGTGATAACCAACAGTAAAAACTGCAAGCATTTATTGGGCATGAGACAGAAAGCATTGTTATTTTCTGGATTATTCTAGCTTAGTCTCCCTCAACAACTTGTGGTGGTGGTTTAGTGACTAAATCGAGTCCAACTCTTATGAGCCCATGGTCTCTGTAACCTTCCAGGCTCCTCTTTCCATAGTATTTCCCAGGCAGGAATACTGGAGTGGGTAGCCATTTCCATCTGGAGGTGATCTTCCCAACCCACGGATTGAACCCAGGTCTCCTGCCTTGCAGGCGGATTCTTTACCAACTGAACCACAAGGGAAACCTCATGAGGTTATCACTGTTTTCATCCTTGTCTGTGAGGAACTGGGACTCAGATGCCCTTTGCTCAATGTCTTGAGCCAGTGAAGACTAGACCCAGGATACAAACCAATCAGCTTCTCTGCAGAAATGGCTCCTTTACCGATTGGATTCGCTAAAGTACAGCGGGTGAGGTTCCCCTCAAAGCCAAGCGAGGGGACCCATTGTTGGAAGATGGTCCTCCGAGGACACAGAGGGACAGGTAAGACTTCCACTGCAGCTCTAGGGCCAAAGGGATGCTGGCAGGAAGGCTCCAACCCAACAGTCTGATGATGGAGCAACAGCCCTGGGCGGGGGTGGAGATGCCCCAGGAGTCTCACTCTAAGTTTCCTGACTCCTGCAGACCCCCACCCTCTGTAAAGACAGCACAACATTACCTCAGAGTCATTGCAGTTCAGCTGAGTAGGTTACCATGAGCCACATTCCAGCCTGTGTTCCTGGGGTCATTCTGATGGGGCTTGGGGGAGTCTCTGATAGCTTTAATTGAATTTGTAAGGCATCCTGTCCTTGATGGAAAACGGGGAGAAGCCCCTGCTCCCATCAACAGCACATGTACAGCCATCTCCTGAGTGGTTTATTTCTGCAGATGGAGAATTTCAGTCATTTTATGTTCTTATTGTTTTCAATTTACTGACTGAATTCTGGGACTGGACCCAATTTGAGGTTTATAACCTCTTGTGTGTTATTACAGAGAAGTAGGGCAAATGAATGCGTCTCTCATTTTTTTTTTTTTTTGCCTCAGATTCAGAACCTGGTTTTTAAGTGGAGCAGTACAGAGTTCCACTCTCGTGTATGTAGATANCATCTCTTTCAGAATTTTCCACAGTTGGTTGTGATCCACACAGTCAAAGGCTTTGGCATAGTCAATAAAACAGAAATAGATGTTTTTCTGGAACTCTCTTGCTATTTTGATGATCCAGTGGATGTTGGCAATTTGATCTCTGATTCCTCTGTGTTTTTGAAATCCAGCTGGAAGTTCATGGTTCACGTATTGTTGAAGCCTGGCTTGGAGAATTTTGAGCATTACTTAACTAGCGAGTGAGATGAGAGCAACTGTGCGGTAGTTTGAACATTGTTTAGCATTGCCTTTCTTTGGGATTGGAATGAAAACTGACCTTTTCCAGTCCTGTGGCCACTGCTGAGTTTTCCAAATTTACATGGTGGTACAGACTCTAAATTAGTAGACCTTTGATTTCTTTTGCCTCACAAGAAAGGAAGGATGCTGGAGAGAGAAGTGCAGTTGTATCGGGAACCATTGGTACTTAAGGTGCTCCCTTCTTCTCCAGCCTTCAGAAGTTACCAATGCCTGCATCTGGGGATGGAGGGAGATGCTGGGGAGGGAGCTGTGGGCACTGTCCCTCAGGGAAGCCATGAAAAAGAATTTCCCCCATCTTTTAAAAAAATTGGTTTGTAATTGCTTTACAATGCTGTGTTGGTTTCTGCTGTACAGCAAAGTGAATCAGCCACACGTATACATATATCCCTTCCCTCTCGGACCTCCTTGCCATCCCCCCACCATCCTACCCATTCAAAAAAAAAGTTATCAATGCCCAAATGACAGTCATCTAAGAGTCCATTCCATCCCATTGCCATCAAAGGGGTCAGTATTTCCTTAGGTTTTCCTCCTCAAGTAATTCTTGGGAACCTTTAAGGAAATGATCCCCCAAACCCTCCCATTCCAGATGGTCTCTGGCTTTGAGGCAGGGCTCCACTTCTGCTGGTCACTCCTTGCCCTCTTGTTGCTTCTCCAGACTGTTGTCTTTCTGCTTTTTCCCATGGGCAAATTAAATGTTTATGAGACAGCTTAAATCTAGTTTTAGAAAAAAAATATCTAATGCTACCGATCAATAATTCTCAGTTGTGTACGACTCTGTGAGACCTTATGGACCATAGCCCACTAGGCTCCTCTGTCCATGGGATTCTCCAGGCAAGAATACTAGAGTGAGTTGTCATTCCTTTCTTCCCCAGGGAATCTTCCTGACCCAGGGATTGAACCCAAGTCTCTTATGTCCTTGCATTGGCAGGTGGTTCTGTAACACCAGTGCCACCTGGAAAGCTCAATAGTTCTTAGAGTTATACTCAATTTATATGCCCAAACAGAATATTTTAATATCTCAACATCTCAGTCTGAAGCATGGACTTCCCTGGTGGCTGAGACAGTAAAAAAAAAAATCGGCCTGCAATGCAGGAGATGCAGGTTCAATCCCTGGGTCAGGAAGATCCCCTGGAGAAGGAAATGGCAACCCACTCCAGTATTATTGCTTGGGAAATCCCACGGACAGAGGACCCCGGCGAGCTACAGTCCATGGGGTCACAAAGAGTCAGATACAACTTATCGACTAAACATCAACAGATGACCAGTGAGTGAGGAGGTGCCCCGGGGAGGAAAGTGAGCCCTCCCGACTACTGTCAAGTTCAGCCTGCATCCCTCTCTGAACTGTCCCATGTATCTATCATGCCACTTTCAGCCAAGAGCAGCTTGTCAGTCTGAGGGTCAGTTGCTTGTTAAAGCAGTGGGCTACATGATTAAAGCTCAGATAATATGCAGAGTAAACTAAAACTAGAGCAAATGAGACGGCTTTTGCCCATGGCTGCACCCCCTCCTTCCCTTTAAAAAATTTTTTTCGGCCGCTATTTATTTAGTACCTTTGTGTTCCAGATTCTCCATCAGGGTCTTCACAGGGTCTTGACTTTGATGTTAGTGAGGTAGACACCATTTCTCTTCCCTTTGGAGTGTTGGTTGTGGATCTGCTCTTTCAATGCATCCTTGTCCATCATCAAAGATCAAGAGGCTTTGATAAACATGAAGACAAAGTGACTATCACTTTCTTTTCTTAAAAAAAAAAAAGACATTTATCTTTTTATTTGTCTGGGTTGGGTCTTGGTTGTGACACGTGGGATCTTTTGTTGTAGCACATGAGCTTAGTTGCTCCATAGCACGTGGGATCTTAGTTCCCTGACCAGGGATCAAACCCATGTCCCCTGCATTGCAAGGGAGATTCTTAACCACTGAACCACCAGGGAAGTCCCACAAGTGACTATTTTCATTAAGGCTTGGGAAAGGCTTAGCCAGCCAACTCCCCATCATTCTGTTCCGAAACTCTGCTTTATTTTCTACGAAGCATATTGTTTACTGGTTTATCTCTTTGCTTATTGTTGGTTTTCCACCCCTGGAATGTCATCTCTATTGAACTGAGGGTTTTTTAAAATATCTGTTTTGTTAGTACAGCTGCTGGAACACAATCGGTAGTCAATACATATTTACTATTGAATGGAAAAGGAGTTCACATCAGTGTGGGAGCAATGAACTTCATCCTGTATGAGACCTTTCTTATAGAAAGGGGGTTAACATGGGACAGGTAAGAGGTAAGTTGCAAAGTCTCAGGGAGCAGGTCAAGATCTCGACTGGAAATCCATAGAATGTGGAGTCGGCAATGAGGACAATGCAAAGAACAAAGAATGAAAAAGAAAAAGATGGGAAGGCATCATTCACAGTCACCCCATTGATCAATATTTATTGGATGTTAGCTGTCTCAATACCTAACAGAAGAGACAGTGGTTGGATACAATGTTATAAAAAGGTAGGGAAGAGAGCAAAGGGGTGGGGGCATGAGAAACTGGAGAGATTTAGCGCAGGAAAGAGGCTTGCAGAGGCTCCCTGTGAAACACTTGCAGGGCCCGGCCTTCCCTCGGGAGCGTCTGTGTGGGGCGGTGGTGTGTGGCAGGGAGAGCGATCTGCAGAAAATCTGACTTTGTGGCCAGGTTTTCAGAGTCAGAGGGCAAAGCTAATGTTTTCTACTGATTCAGGTCATGAGATGTCATCCAGAAACGGAGGGAGAGCAGCTTTCGTCAAGAAAAAGCCAGAATAAACTAACAATTATGGAAAAAGCAGTTCCCTGAGGGTGAAAGTGGCAAGGTTTAGAAAGCTGGAGAGGCGAAAGCCACAAGCCCCATCATCTTGTAGGGGGTGTGGATAGTGGGATGGGCACTGGGTATTCAGCCCAGAGTTGAACTCTGTCCTGTGAATTTGTTTTCCTCCTCAAAGATGAATTTGTCAGATGGACTTTCAAAGGGTTTGAGGATCCCAAAGGTCCCAGGAAGCATGCCTGCCTTTCCTTCTTTGTCTCAAAGCCCCTCTTGCAGTGTTGTCGGGCCGAGTTTCCTATCTGTGGGGACAACGGCAGGGTCAGAGGCTGGAATCAGAAATGTTCCTGACTCCCACACACCCCTCCCTCGCTCCTCTGTTCATGTCTGAACTCGAGGGCACCACAGTCCAGGCTGGCATCCTTGGTCTTTTCTGACGCCCTCTGTGCTGTTCTTAACACATGATATCACTGTTATGTAAGTAACATAAGTCAAGCCAGGAACCTGCGGCTGAGGGGAGAAGTAAATTTTCTGTCTTGATTTCTTCTTTTTTGGGGGGGTGGTGGTGCAAAAACTTGTTGCTCCCATCCCTGAAGGGGCTGAAATCAAGTCCACTTGGTGTGGAAGAGGAGAGGGCTGTCTGCTTGACCACACTAGAAGTGCCCCCTCCACCACCCAGCCCTGTTTCAGAAGCACTGAGGGTTGCAGAAAGACCTCCATGAGAAGATGGGATGTGGGGCACCCAGGCTCTCCTGGGAGAAGCCCCAGCTCCCACGTGGGCTCCCACAGATGTCAGCCAGGGCTGACCCGGGCTGCAGATTTGAGCAGACCTCCCTGCATCACACAGAGCACACAGGTTCATCTGAGTTAGGGGTGAGTCTCAATGGAGGGAGTGCGTTTTGTCTAGTGGAAGTTACAGGTCTTATTAAGCAGATTGCACAACTGGTATCACTTGTGAGATCATCTTTCTACCAGCTGCCCAGGCTGGAGAATCTGTGGTTTCTTATAGCAGCGAGTGGTGGTGGGACAGAGTACCAGAATTCTAGCCCAATCAGTAGGCTCCCGGAGAGTGGTGAGACCTCTTGGTAGCAGAACTGGGAGAAGGTGGGAGTTCAAAAAAAATTGTCTTTATTGAGATATAATTTCATACCATACAATTCACCTAAACTATATGATTTATTGATTTTTAGATATTCATAAGAGTTCTACAACCATGGAGGAGATGGGACTTTGAATGTCCACTGATACTGTCTCCAACATCCTTTGCCAAGAGTTGTGAATATTCACACCTGTCTATTCACTGAGATAGTTTCAGGATGGAAATAGTGTAGGGGGCTGGTGTTTGTGTATATGTGTGTGTGCATGTGTGTGTGTGTGTGTACATGTTTGTAAGTAATGAACAAACTATTTAAAAATACTTGCTTTCTTTTTTGCATATGACACAGTGTTTGTGATATATAATACTTGGTAAGACCAGAAAAAAGAATTAAAACTATTAGATAGTTGAATATGTAACTTTAAGAACTTTGAGATGGAGATTAAGGGGGTGTCAGAACACCAATATAGACAATGAGATGTTTTTGGAGCACATTACAGATTTTGCCACTGTTTCATGCACATCATTTCATCTGATTCTGGAACCACCCTGTGGGTAGACATGATACAATACTGTGGTCTCATCTTACAGACAAGTAAACCTTGGAGGGTGAAGGGATTGTCCACGTGAGAAGTGTGTGAGGAATTGAACACAGGTCTTTAGACTCAAAATCTGTTGCTACTGCACCAAGTATAGCAAGCTTTTGCAATTCATGTCATTTATACATTTTATATAAAATATTTTATATCATATATTTATATTACATATCTTAGATCTCACCAATCATTTTATCAAAAAGTCTTAGTGTTATTCTGATAGAAATAGGAAGTCCACTTTTCTGGAGAATGGAATTCCTATGTTCATATATGATTTCCAAGAAAGTTTATGGACATACAGTTTTTCAAGAATGTTACTGAAAATACACTGAAGATGATATCTTAGTTGTTATCTTTTTAAAAAGATTTTTTTATGTGGATCATTTTTAAAGGCTTTATTGAATGTTACAATATTGCTTCTGCTTTGTGTTTTGGTTTTATGGCCATGAGGCATGTGGGACCTTATTCCCCGGCCAGGATGGAACCCCCACCCCCTGCACTGGATGGTGAAAGCTGAAGCGCTGGAGCACCAGGGAAGTCCCTTCATCATTCAGAAAGTGGAGAGTCCACTTAGACCTTGGTGTCACTGAGGATGCACCACATCCTGGGGGTTCAAATGACTCAGTGATGTTGACGTGGATACATGGCAGGAAGGTGATGAGGGAAAGGGTAGAGTGTGGTGGGCACGGAATGCAGTGCCAGGTCCCCATGGAGGGAGGATTTGTTACCCGGGCATGGGTGTGTTGTCAGCAGACAGCATGCAGCACTCAGCCCCTTAGGGAGCTGGCTTGCCTGGCATCATGCCCTTCTGGGGTGGCCCTATTCCAATAACTGATCAAGTGAGAGTGCAAACGCAGAGCTATTTTGGCCAGTTCAGGACCCCTCTGTGGGGCTGTTTGCTCCAGGATTACCTGTAGAGCTGGCCGAGGCTGCAGGGCTTGCATTGCCACCTGACCCCTCGCTGTGCCCTCTTCTGCTTCCTTCTTCTCCTTCCAGAGGCCAGGGTCCCAGACACGTTCCCTGTTTAACATCCTGAACTCTACACTCTTCTCAGAGTCCACATCTTAGAGAGCTCAAATCGCAACTGTTGGCTTTCGGTATACTTTCTTTTAGAACAGGGGTTGGTAAACTCTGTAAACGGCCAGATAATGAATGTTTTAATCTTTGCAGTCCAGCTTAGCTTTGTAGCGTGAAAACAACCGTAGATAACATGTGGATGAATGAGCATGCCTGTGTTCCAATAAAACTTTATTTACACAAACAGGCACTTGGCTGGATTGGGCCTGTGTGTGTGTAGTTGCCAGAGAATTAGTGATTCCCGAGAATTACTGATTAATCTGAGATAACTGAGGGATTCTGGAGAATTCCTGATGAATTTCTTCATGCTCAGTGTTTCATAAGTCATATGCGTGCTTGTTCAATTATGTCTGACCCTTTGCGACCCCATAGACTGTAGCTGATCAGGCTTCTCTATTCATGGGGTTGTTCATGCTGAGTGCTGAACACTGGGTAAAAGCCCCTCCTGACAGTCCACAAACACAGTTTCAACCTAACCCAGACTTATGATCTAATTCAAGAAGGGACTTGTAGAAGCTATCCTCTGCCCCGGGCAGAGTTTATCCTGGTTCACTGGCAGCTCTGGCATCCTCTTGCTTGAAGCCATGGAGATGGAGTGAGAGGACTTCCCCTGGGAGGGATGGAGGAGGGGAGGGGCCAGGCCTCTGCCGGGACTTCTGCATGTGTTATTTCACTTAGTCCTGACCACCAGTGTCGTCCCTGCTTCGCATGGGAAGAGACGGTCTCAAGGAAGGTGAGGAATGCGGTTTGCAGTGCTTGTCAACAGGAGCATTGATTTCAAACGCTGTGCAGGCTCCAAAGCCATGCCCTCGCCACCTCCCCTGCGGACCCGTCACCTCGGCCTGGGATGGCAGCTGGTTTCTCTTTAAACCCTGGTCACTTCTGCCTGAGAGGGTTTGGCACAAGGAGTTGGATCCTGGACTGGCACTTGTGGCTCTGTTCCTGGGGCTCGTTGGAGGCTGAGTTTCTGCATCCTTGCCGCTGGCCAGCTCGGGGCCGTGGCATCTGATGAGCGGAGCCTATGGCTCCTGGGGGCTGATGGGGGTGGGTGCTAGCTGTGAGGGTCACTTTCTGTCCCTCATGTGTGTGTGTGTGTGCCTGGGCACCCGCAAAGGACCCTCCGCCTTTCTTCTGTCAGGCAGCTGTCCTCACCCCTTTTGTTCACAGCCAGTTTCAGGAGGCTGGCCAACTCCTTGGGAAGGTGAGAGGGGAGGTTGGGAGCCTGAGGGCTGGAGGACTCATGTTACCATGTGCTCTCTTATCTGGGCTGAAGGAAGCAGCACTGCTCTGGCCCCTGGAGACCTGGCGGTAGCCCAGGCTCCGCTGAGCCTCGGCAGGTGACCCTGGGTGAGTCCTAGAACTCCTCCTCTCCCACATGAGAAGGGTCAGGTTTAGGTGGTCTGTGTCTTGCACGGTGCAGCTCTGAGGATGGCGTGAGTGACAGGTGATAGAAAGCAGCTGGAGAAGGGGCGGGCCAAGTCCAGCGGTTTTCACCTGCTGGCGTGCATCAGCACCACTTGTTCAGGAAGGCTTGTTGGAGCAAGTGTCTAACTCAGTAGATATGGGGTGGGGTCTGGGAGTGTGCCTTTCCCACAAGTGTCTCACTTATCCTTCGGGGCCCTTTCCAAGCTTCTTTTCTGTTGCATGTGGGCTTAGTTGCTCAGTCGTGTCCAACTCTTTGTGACCCCGTGGACTGTAGCCTGCCAAGCTCCTCTGTCCATGGGGCTTCTCCTGGCAAGAAGACTGAAGTGAGTTGTCATGCTCTCCTCCAGGGAATCTTCCCCATACAGGGACTGAACCCGGGTCTCTCGTATTGCAGGTAGATCCTTTACCAGCTGAGCCACGTCCTCAAGTACTGTGGCTCCAGTTGATCTCTCTCCTGAACTTTTGAGCTGGGATGTTCTTCAGTTTGCACTCCTGTGTGATGTCACCATGGGAAGCACAGCAGCGGCTGCCTGCCTGCTCTGCTGAGCAGGATGCTGGAGCCTCATATTGGCTGTGGGCAGAGAGGCGTGGACGGGGAGGTGGTGGCATGCACACAGGTGTCTGTCATCCTCGACTTACTCTGCTGTACTTTCTGTGTATGAGGGCTTGTTAGTGTTGAATGATGCACTTCCTGCTGATAGCTGCAGCGTCTTTCACCACTGCATCTCCTCTGATTCTTGGCCTTGAGCACATTGCTCTGTGCACCGGGCTGAGTTTGGTTCATTTTGATTTCTTGGGACAATCACAGTAGTGCCAGGCCGTGGCAGCAGCAGCAAATATTCTTTTTTTAAAAATATTTATTTGGCTGTACCAGGTCTTAGTGGTGGCGGGCAGGATCTAGTTCCCTAACCAGGGATTGAACCCAGCCCCCTGCATTGGGAATGCTGAGTTTTAACCACTGGACCACCAGGGAAGTCCCCACAAATATTCTTTGCTTAGTCAAATAATACTTTTCAAATACTTGAAGAATATTTACTCCTGGAGTTTGCTCAAAATCATATCCAATGAGTTGGTGATGCCATTCAACCATCTCATCCTCTGTCATCCCCTTCTCTTCCTGGCCTCAATCTTTCCCAGAATCAGGATCTTTTCTAATGAGTTGGCTCTTTGCATCAAGTGGACAAAATATTGGAACTTCAGCTTTAGCATCAGTCCTTGAATATTCAGTGTTGATTTCCTTTAGGTTTCTAGAGGTTCTCTATTATGGACTAAATTGCCCCATTGCCCCCCCCCACTCATATGTTGAAGCATGAACTCCCAATATGATCATATTTGTGGATAGGGGCCTTTAGGCGGTAAAATTTAGATGAGGTGATGAGGGTGAGTGGGGCCCTGGTGATGAGATTACTGCCCTTAAAAGAAGAGTCCATAGAGCTCCCCCCTTTTTTTCTGCCTGGTGAGGACATGATGAGAAGGTGGCCATCTGTAAGGCTGGAGGAGAGCCCTCACTGGGAACCAACTTACCCAGCAATTTCATCTTGGACATCCCAGCCTCCAGAACTGTGAAAAATAAATTCCTGTCACTGTGGCCACTCCATCTGTGGTATTTTTTTATGGAACTCTGAGCTGACTAAGACACTATCCTTGGCCAGGCTCACCCTGGCAGCTAGGGTGGAGTCAGTTTCACCCTGGACTGAAAGTGGAGAGGGAATTTCCTTAGAGGAAATTCTGGGTAAAGTTGCTAGAAGGGTGATTGGAAGCAGACAGCAAAACAAAGGTCTAAGGTAAGACCTTCCTTTGGACAGAAAGAATGGTTTCCTGGCTCAGAGGGTTCAGGGGACCAGGGCAGCCTTTCTGGGCATGGGATTGAATCACTTCTTCTGCGGATAAGGGGGAAGAGAGGAGGAGAAAGGGTGGAAAGCTAGGGGCCAGCTGTGTCCAAGTAGCTTCATGATCTGGGGCCTTGCCTTCCCCTTGGGACACTTGGCAAGATGTTTCTGACACAAAAGACTGCTGAGAATTTTGTTCCCCAAGTCTCATATTTCAACATTTAGTTGCTTGAGTGAGAAGCTTGTGCCTGAGAATGGGAGCTCTAAGAAGGAGTATCTTTGCTGGGGAGTATCTTGCTGGGATTTGGGGCAAGTTCTGGACTGGGTACCTGTCACATTACTCCTTAAAACCCATCGCCCACCCTTAGACCAAAGAGCAGCCCCTTGCATGTGGTGGATGAGGAGTTATGAAGTGTCCAGGAAAATGAAGTGCAGACAGGAGGGTCACAGACCATTGTCTCCATTAGAAAATTCTGAAAGAAAAGGAACTGAGGTGAGCAGTGGGCAAATATGGATGAGGCCTTTTGTTTTACCTTTTAAGGAGGTGAAAGGGAGAGAAACTTTGAGTAGAACCAGATGTGGTTTATTTGTTCCAGACCAATGGCCGGTTCCTTGGGGTCAGCCAGGGCCATGGGTACAGGAGGGAACGCCAGGCTTCCTGGCCAGCAGCAATGCCAAAATTCTCCCTGGCCTCAGAGGTTGACACAATGCTGACCTGGTGTCAGCCGTGAACTCTGGGGTTTATATGCAGGGACAGGAACGTGGTGCTGGGAAGAGCCAGCCATGAACATGTAGAATATGCAATAAGGTGGGATTCTCCCATGTATGCTGGGCGCTCAGCCTCATGTGGGCACACACATCCTCGTTGGATGCCCTCAACTGCTCTCCATGGTGGTCACCTTTCCCCATTTACAGAAAAGGATGCTGATGCTGAGCCCCTGGTTGGACAGCTAGTAGATGGCATTGCCACTCTCTAGCCCAGAACTTTCTGACATCCGTGGCCCCGTTGATTTCCTTCTCGTGTGAGGGGCAGGATCAGCAGGCACCGGTCAGCCCTGCTCACAGTGCAACTATCCCCTTAGCTGTTCCCCACAGCTGAGGCGTGTCTTGTTGGCAATCATACCCTCAGTGGCTGGTGGTAAGAACTGATGAAACACAGAAAACATTAACTTTTCTTAATAACCCTCTGCACACTGAGCTGTGTGCCTGCATGCTCAGTCAGGTCTGACTCTTCATGACCTTTGGACTGTATAGCCAGCCAGGCTCCTCTGTCCATGAAATTCTCCAGGCAAGAATTACTGGAGTGGGTTGCCATGCCCTTCTCCAGAGGATCTTTCTGACCCAGGGATCGAACCCACATCTCTTGCCTCTCCTGCATTGGCAGGAGGTTCTTTACCACTGTGCCACCTGGGAAGCCCCTTCAATCCTCTGAGTAGGCATTAAAAAAATCCTGCTGCAGAAATGAGAGAGCTGAACCTCAGGGTCCAGAGATACTTCCTAAGCTTGCATAAATTGTTATTCACACTCTGTGTGGATTCAAAGCTAGTGATCTGTTTGGGGTACCTTCCCCCCAGCCTGCCCTGGGGACACTCTGCTCATGTCCCCACGGGGTGGAGAGTGGGCTGTGTGAGAATGGGGACAGGATGGTGGGATTTGCATGCAGAGTCGAGAGAGGAGTGAAGAGGTAGACCAGTAAGCTGGATGCAAGTGATACACCTTTTTCAATTAGAATATCTGTTTTACTTACTGCAATTTCTTTCTTAATGTTTTATCTTTTTCCCCTAATGGAGGGTTTCCTCCCCTCCCAAACAGATTTTATAAGTAGAAAATGTTATTCAGAGGGTTCTTTTTTTTTTTAAATTAGCATCTAATTTATTAATGTTACGTAGCTACAATATGGGCTTCCCTGGTAGCTCACTTGGTAAAGAATCCACCTGCAATGTAGGAGATCCCAGTTCGATTCCTGAGTTGGGATGAACCCCTGAAGAAGGGATAGGCTACCCACTCCAGTATTCTTGGGCTTCCCTTGTGGCTCAGCTGGTAAAGAATCTGCCTGCAATGTGGGGAAACCCAGGTTCAATCCCTGGGTCAGGAAGATCCCCTGGAGGAGGGCATGGCAACCCACTCCAGTAATCTTGCCTGTAGAATCCCCATGGACAAAGGAGCCTGGTGGGCTACTGTACATGGGGTCTCAAAGAATTGGACATGACAATGACTAAGCACAGCATAGCTACTATAACATTTATCAAGTCATATACTTAGTTTTATCTTAAAGTTCAATTTACAAATCTTATATTTATAAAGTTATCAAATATTGTCAATTCTCTTAAGGAGGTGTTTGATTAATAATTGGACCCAGTTGTAGACATAAATGCCTCTAAGCTTTTAAAGCTGCATGTATACATTGGATATTTTAAATTGATTTTGAAGTCCTTCAGTATCTTAACAAAATAAACTTTCTAAGATTCTAAGTAATTCTTATAAATTTAATAAAACAAACATATATGGGGATCCTTAAGTACTCTAACTGTTCCAAAACTGTATATAAACTTAGAAAAGTTAAACTTAAATATGTGTCTAAATCAATTAACCATACATTGAAAACTGGAACTTTCAGTGTAGGTATACTTTATAATTGTTCAAGCAAATTCTCTTGAATATTGCAAATACTTATTCTACCAAATAGGCATAAATATTTTCTTAATGCATAAATATGAATGTTCTAAGCTTGCTTCTCTTAAATATTTCTATTCTTAATTCTTAATCTTCCCAGAATTAAAAGATGCTTGTGTGTGTGTGTGTGTGTGTGTGAGTGTCTGTGTGTATTAGTTGCTCAGCTATGTCTGATTCTTTGCTCCAGACAAGAATACTGGAGTGGTTAGCCATTCCCTCTCCAGGGGTTCTTCCCAGGAATTGAACCCAGGTCTCCCACATTGTAAGCAGATTCTTTACTATCTGAGCCACCAGGGAAGCTCTCAAATACGCTTACCTACTAAGGAAATAATAATGCCATTCCAAATAATTATGTGGGAGGCCCAGATTTGATCCCTGGGTCGAGAAGATCTCCTGAAGAATGGAATGGCTACCTACTCCAGTATTCTTGCCTGGAGAATTCTATGGACAGATGAGCCTGGTGGGCTACAGTCCATGGGATCACAAGGAGTCAGACATGACTGAGTGACTAACCCACTCTTGGGAGATTTTAGCTAGAATTTTAGCCTGGATTCTTGCCAGCTCCATCTGTAGCCCATACCAGGAATTTTACAATACTACAAGCTATTGGTCTTATAAATAGACTAGTATAGTCTAGTGTGGCCATATGACTACTTACGNTGGGAGATTTTAGCTAGAATTTTAGCCTGGATTCTTGCCAGCTCCATCTGTAGCCCATACCAGGAATTTTACAATACTACAAGCTATTGGTCTTATAAATAGACTAGTATAGTCTAGTGTGGCCATATGACTACTTACGACTGGCACCTACCCTGTTTGTTGGGACCTGCCATGTCCAGGATATTAAGAATTTGCTTTCATTTTACTCCACTAAAGTCTCATCTAGTTGTGGGAACCTGCAACCAACTCAGACGGCTACACGGCTTGATTTCATTTTCCTTTGTCTAAGATATATGAATGTCTTTCCCATTTAGGGCCAATGACTTTAGACGCTGATGGAATTCTACCTTCTTTGCATATTCTTCCTGACCAGTGGACCACACAACTCACACAGTTATTAAATGATATCCAATTACATCTTGCAATCTCACAGTTTCCAGGGCCAAATGCCCGACAACTTCACAATGGTTTCTATTGTTTAAAAAGATGTTTAAAAACATGACACTGGTGGAATCTTCAATATTTAGGAGAAAGAACAAATATTTTGGGAGCACCTGCTATGAGCCAAGTACTTTATGTATATTATTTCATTTGTGTCCTCCAACACCCTTTTCAAGTGTTTGGTTTTAATCCCCATATTCAAATGAAGAAACTGAGGTTCATGGCAGGTTAAGTTCCTCAAGACCATATTGCAGATAAACGGTGAAACTGAGGCTGGCTTTTAGGGTTATTTGCAGAATTTATGATCCTTCCTCATTGCTGTTCTCATGGCCTTGAAGGTCTGATTACCAGGCTCTCTGAGTGACGGTGCTAGTGGTAAAGAACCTGCCTGACAATGCGGGAGACACAAGAGCTTTGGGTTTGATCCCTAGGTCGGGAAGATCCCCTGGAGGAGGGAATGGAAACCCACTCCCGTGTTCTTGCCTGTGAAATCCCATGGACAGAGGAGCCTGGCAGACTAACAGTTCATGGGGCCACAGAGAATTGGACTTGACTGAGTGACTGCTGCTGCTAAGTCGCATCAGTCTTGTCCGACTCTGTGTGACTCCATAGATGGCAGCCCACCAGGCTCCTCCATCCCTGGGATTCTCCAGGCAAGAACACTGGAGTGGGTTGCCATTTCCTTCTCCAATGCATGAAAGTGAAAAGTGAAAGTGACATCGNTTTTTTTTTTAAATTAGCATCTAATTTATTAATGTTACGTAGCTACAATATGGGCTTCCCTGGTAGCTCACTTGGTAAAGAATCCACCTGCAATGTAGGAGATCCCAGTTCGATTCCTGAGTTGGGATGAACCCCTGAAGAAGGGATAGGCTACCCACTCCAGTATTCTTGGGCTTCCCTTGTGGCTCAGCTGGTAAAGAATCTGCCTGCAATGCGGGGAAACCCAGGTTCAATCCCTGGGTCAGGAAGATCCCCTGGAGGAGGGCATGGCAACCCACTCCAGTAATCTTGCCTGTAGAATCCCCATGGACAAAGGAGCCTGGTGGGCTACTGTACATGGGGTCTCAAAGAATTGGACATGACAATGACTAAGCACAGCATAGCTACTATAACATTTATCAAGTCATATACTTAGTTTTATCTTAAAGTTCAATTTACAAATCTTATATTTATAAAGTTATCAAATATTGTCAATTCTCTTAAGGAGGTGTTTGATTAATAATTGGACCCAGTTGTAGACATAAATGCCTCTAAGCTTTTAAAGCTGCATGTATACATTGGATATTTTAAATTGATTTTGAAGTCCTTCAGTATCTTAACAAAATAAACTTTCTAAGATTCTAAGTAATTCTTATAAATTTAATAAAACAAACATATATGGGGATCCTTAAGTACTCTAACTATTCCAAAACTGTATATAAACTTAGAAAAGTTAAACTTAAATATGTGTCTAAATCAATTAACCATACATTGAAAACTGGAACTTTCAGTGTAGGTATACTTTATAATTGTTCAAGCAAATTCTCTTGAATATTGCAAATACTTATTCTACCAAATAGGCATAAATATTTTCTTAATGCATAAATATGAATGTTCTAAGCTTGCTTCTCTTAAATATTTCTATTCTTAATTCTTAATCTTCCCAGAATTAAAAGATGCTTGTGTGTGTGTGTGTGTGTGTGTGAGTGTCTGTGTGTATTAGTTGCTCAGCTATGTCTGATTCTTTGCTCCAGACAAGAATACTGGAGTGGTTAGCCATTCCCTCTCCAGGGGTTCTTCCCAGGAATTGAACCCAGGTCTCCCACATTGTAAGCAGATTCTTTACTATCTGAGCCACCAGGGAAGCTCTCAAATACGCTTACCTACTAAGGAAATAATAATGCCATTCCAAATAATTATGTGGGAGGCCCAGATTTGATCCCTGGGTCGAGAAGATCTCCTGAAGAATGGAATGGCTACCTACTCCAGTATTCTTGCCTGGAGAATTCTATGGACAGATGAGCCTGGTGGGCTACAGTCCATGGGATCACAAGGAGTCAGACATGACTGAGTGACTAACCCACTCTTGGGAGATTTTAGCTAGAATTTTAGCCTGGATTCTTGCCAGCTCCATCTGTAGCCCATACCAGGAATTTTACAATACTACAAGCTATTGGTCTTATAAATAGACTAGTACAGTCTAGTGTGGCCATATGACTACTTACGACTGGCACCTACCCTGTTTGTTGGGACCTGCCATGTCCAGGATATTAAGAATTTGCTTTCATTTTACTTCACTAAAGTCTCATCTAGTTGTGGGAACCTGCAACCAACTCAGACGGCTACACGGCTTGATTTCATTTTCCTTTGTCTAAGATATATGAATGTCTTTCCCATTTAGGGCCAATGACTTTAGACGCTGATGGAATTCTACCTTCTTTGCATATTCTTCCTGACCAGTGGACCACACAACTCACACAGTTATTAAATGATATCCAATTACATCTTGCAAGTCTCACAGTTTCCAGGGCCAAATGCCCGACAACTTTACAATGGTTTCTATTGTTTAAAAAGATGTTTAAAAACATAACACTGGTGGAATCTTCAATATTTAGGAGAAAGAACAAATATTTTGGGAGCACCTGCTATGAGCCAAGTACTTTATGTATATTATTTCATTTGTGTCCTCCAACACCCTTTTGAAAACTGTTAGCCTGGCAGACTAACAGTTCATGGGGCCACAGAGAATTGGACTTGACTGAGTGACTGCTGCTGCTAAGTCGCATCAGTCTTGTCCGACTCTGTGCGACTCCATAGATGGCAGCCCACCAGGCTCCTCCATCCCTGGGATTCTCCAGGCAAGAACACTGGAGTGGGTTGCCATTTCCTTCTCCAATGCATGAAAGTGAAAAGTGAAAGTGACATCGCTCAGTCGTGTCTGACTCTTCACGACCCCAGGGATTGTAGCCTACCAGGCTCCTCTGTCCATGGGATTTTCCAGGCAAGAGCATGACTGAATGATGGGCCTAAAGTCCAGACTTCTTCACTCTGACCACTTTCTAATTCAGCCTGGTCTTTGCAGACAACCACAAGGTTCCAGTGCAATATCTGTCCCCCTTCCCTCATGGTCCTTAAACTGCCCCCAAAGCAGGTTACGATTTCCAAATATTTTCGTGACAGCAGCCCAGGGAGGGTCCTAAGATGTCAGTTACAGCCACAGCCAGGGGTTCATGTCCTGGGTCCTAAGAGGGCAGCTAAGTTCAAGCCTGACCTTGGCTGAAGTCCTAGCAGTCCTCCAGCTCCACCCTAGATATTTTGGCCTTTCTTGCCTCTCTGGAAGGCATCCACACGGTTCTAGATTTGAGTGCTCTTCTCTGCCTTCTTTTTTGTTTGCCCAGGTGAGTTCTGCCCACTCTGCCAAGCCTGAGTGCAGCTTGAGACTCACACCTTCCTGGAAAAGAGTGTGGGAACGGGGAGGAGGCCCGAGGCAGGGCTCCAGGGGCTGAGCCGGCATCCTCTGCGGCCCCAGGCCAGCTGGGCCACTTCTCCCGAGTTGCCTTGAGTGGTTGCTCAGGGAGGAGGAAAGAGAGCACTTGACTCAGGGAGGAGGAAGCACTCAGAGACACTTCTCACCCCCTTTGCTGAGGGCTGGGTGCCATGGGTGGGCCGGCTTTGGCAGAACTCCAAGCGTTTGAGTGACACCTACTGTGGAGCCCAGTGGATGGGAGCCACATCACAGCCACCTCGGGACTGGGTGTCCTGATTCCGTCTTGGCTTTGTCCTTGATCAGCTGTCTGATTTGGGGCCGAGTTATGACTTAAAGGTGATCTCTGCCCATTACTTAGAATTCTTATTGTATTCCATTAAAAATACTCTTTTTGGTTTCTTTTATACATAGGCTTAAAAAGATCATAGATCACTCTTGTGCATACATAGAAAAGGAAAATATGAGTGCAATAAACAGACTGAAGTGTTCCATAAAACGTCCTCACTTTCCTGAATTGCTTTTTGGCTTAGACAATTAAAACCCCATTTTCCCACACAACTGTCCTGAGTGTGAGGTTGGGATGTTGTGGGGACTCTCCGATGGTTGAAGGGTGATGGTGTGGGAGTGAGGGAGACACCCAGAAATGCCCAGATCCTGCCTCACTAACCTTCTAAGAGTCCTAAGGTGCAACACACCCAGGAGGCAGTACTTGAACAGGAATTTGAGAGTCACTTGGCTGTCAGCCCTGATAACTCATCGGATCAAGAGCTCTGATCAGAGGTCTTTAGAGCCCAGGTCTTGGCAGGTATAATGAAAGCCTCTGCTCTGGCTTTCTTTGAGTTCCCAGGTGGCTCTAGTGGTAAAGAACCCACCTGCCAATGCAAGAGACACAGAGATGCAGTTTCAATCCCTGGGTTGGGAAGATCCCCTGGAGGAGAGCATGGCAACTCACTCCAGTATTCTTGCCTGGAAAATCCCATGGACAAAGGAATGTGGTAGGCTACAGTCCGCAGCTTGCAAATAGCTGGACACGACTAAAGCAACTTGGCATGCATGCTTAGGGTTTAAATCCCAGTTTCAGACTAACCCAGGAAGTGGAGGTTAAGTGGGGAGACTGGGGTCCTCTATAAGGTTTAACTGTCCATTTTGCACCAGGAGATTCTTTCTGAAATCCATCTAGTTTTCTGGTTTCCTCATCAAAGGGTAGCTCAGAGCACCATAGATCACACTGGGCCCTGGGACCAGGTTCGAGCTCTGGACTGGCATGGGTCCCAGTTGCTGGGCCAGGGACAATGGCTTGAATCTCATTCATGAAGCTGGGTCATGAAGCCAAATGGAGATGCCTGAAGGGGTGTCAGTGATCCTGTAGAGCGGATGGTTTTCTGCAGGAGGACTTCTCCAGTTCAGTTCGGTTGCTCAGTCATGTCCAACTCTTTGTGACCCCATGGACTGCAGCATGCCAGGCTTCCCTGTCCAGAGGACCACTACTCAGCACTTAACAGCCACATTCCTCCTGCAGACAAAAGAGCATCCAAGGATGAGTCACTGTGCCTCCCAGACACGCCTTCTCTTATCACTGCACAGGGTGCTGAACAGATAGAAGGTATTTAATACTGATGGTTGGGACCCCTGTTCTCCTCCCTCCTAGATAACCAGTTCTCTTTCCTTTTCACTAGGGACTAAGCAGGGAGGTGGGAAGAGGTTGGTATTAATGATGGGAACTGGTCTTTCCCCTCAAATAAATAAAAGATCAAACTTCATATCCCTAAATGGTCTTGAGGATCCTTGGCTCAAGTTTCTTGCTAAATTCCCAGGAATAGCTAAGAAACTAAAGACAAGCATGGAGTGATCCTAGTCAGCTGTGCTTTCCAAGCAAGAGGAATGGATTGGGACACCCTGTGAAGCCAAGAAGATATGAGTATGGATGTGTTTCAAAGTGGTTACAACCATGGGTTTGGGGCCACAGGGAGTTGGTTTTGAATTCTGACCCTGCTATTCTGTGAAGATTGGGCTTGGGTGTGCTCAGCCATGTCTGACTCTTTATGACCCTATGGATTGTAGCTCACCAGGCTCCTGTGTCCATGAGCTTCTCCAGGCAAGAGTCCTGGAGAGGGTTGGCATTTCCGACTTCAGGGGATCTTCCTGACCCAGGGATCGAAGCCACATCTCCTGCACTGGCAGGTGGATCCTTTACTGCCTGTGCCAGCCGAGAAGCCCAGTGAGATTGCACTCTTAGCTCTCTAATCCTTAGTTCCCATCTCTAGAAGTGGATGACAACAGTGTCCACCTATGTGTGCAGTAAGGTGCTAAGTGCAGTGTCTGGTACCTCCTGCTGCTGCTAAGTCACTTCAGTCATGTCACAGACGGCAGCCCACTAGGCTCCCCTGTCCCTGGGATTCTCTAGGCAAGAACACTGGAGTGGGTCAATAAATGATAGCTGTTATTATTACTTAGGGAGGAAAGGAGCAATGACAGCACAGAACTAGCCATTTAGTGTAGACATTCCTCTCATAGTATATTACCACCATCTCCACCACCATAGCGCATTTTACTAATGTCTATAAAATCTTGACACGGTGCAGTGTCTTGCCTTAAATGATATAATGAAGAAGCCAGGAAGTGGGTGTAGTGAGATGCAGTACATGTGTTAAGATGTGGTCCCAAGTGAGGGATGATGATGAGTTTACTACTTTTTGGTCATTAGAATTATTATGACAGTCCTACCAGCAGGTGAGAGGTATCATTGCCATGGTCTAGTTTCCTTCTGTTTTCTGGATAAAGATGTGGTCTTTGATTTTTAAAGCTCCCCGTGTCTTTGAGTCTGTAATTGAAAACAATAATTATGGAAATGTTTCTAGAAATACCAGCAGGAACTGAATGCTAGTTTCTGTTTAAGAGCCCATCTGTAAAGGTGGATACTCTGGGACTTCATTAAACTCTCGTCAATAGGATGCTGACATTAAAGTTGTGGGTGGCTGCAAGCAGCTATGTTGTTCTTGTTTACTTTTTCAGCCATGTCCAAGTCTTTGAGACCCCATGGACTGTAGCCCGCCATGCTCCTCTGTCCATGGGATTTCCTAGGCAAGAATACTGGAGTGGGTTGCCATTTCCTTCTCCAGGGGATCTTCCTGACCCAAGGGTTGCATTGACATCTCCTGCATTGGCAGGCGGTTTCTTACCGCTGAGCCACCAGGGAAGCCCACAAGCAGCTATGATGGTAAGGAAAACAGTAAGAAGCCCTTCGGTGCCAAATACCTGGTCTTTGCTAGGTAAACAGAGCCCACTCCAAAGAAATAGTTCAATCAGCTAAGTCTGTGAAATCCACGTTGTGGCCATTCATCACAGTTGAATTGCAACTTATTGCAGAAGTGGTTCAAGTTAAGTGAGAGACTGAGGGGCCTTATTTGAAAGCTCCTCCTTCTATTGCTCAGCCCAAGAGCAGGACCAAAGGGATTTGAAAATAAGGAAAAGTGAGACTCCAAGGAGGCTTGGACTTTCTTTATCAGAAAGCCATGAAGTGTTGGCTCTGGGAGGAATCTCAGCAATGAGCTTGTATCCTGATCCAAAGCATTCGTTTTACAGATGGAGTCATCTTATCTCAGGTCTACACAGGTAGAGTGCTGAAGGTCACGGGGCACTAGAGTCCAGGTTTCCTGCTTTCTGGTCCTGGTCCCTCTCCTTCCAGAAACCACTGTCACCTATTTGTGGATTGCCTGCTGGGTACAAGGGTGTGGAGGGACTAAGACACTTCCCCTTACAACATGCTACCATGTTGTCAGACAAACAAGGTATGTTCACATGAAATAATAATAGTACTATCTGGGGCTTGTGTGTTAGGCATCATCCTTGTGATGGGAGTTGAGGCAGACAAAGAAAGACGTCCTCAGTTTTGATGGGCCAAGGAAGTTTTCAGAGAAGCTGGGATTTCTCAGGAGGGCCATGAAGAATGCACGCGATTTGGATGGGAGGAGAGGAGGGCCATTTTAAGTAGGACATAGGCATATTCAGAAGAGCAAAGTTAGGACAGTAAAAGGAATGGTTGTGAGTCAGAGAATCTGGCTGAAGTGATCATTTGCCTGGGATCACAGATGTTATAATTGGAAGATACTCCAGATATCCTGAGGTTCAGTATCCTCATTTTGCTGCTGAGACTATTGGGTCCAGAAAGTTGAAGTGGCTTGGCCAAGATTACATGACTGTGAAGAGCAGACTGGAGCTTAGAACCCTAGACGGTGACCTTTATCTAGTATGTTTCCCATTGCACTCTGCTGACCTAGGGCAGTGATAACAGAGAGACAGAAAGACCACAGAGGACCCTGAAGGAGGCATAACACATTTGTGCGTTAAGCCCTGAAAACTTTCACTGTTTTTGAACTGGGAAATAACACCTGGTCAGAGTGATGGGCTAAGGGTGGCATGCAGGAGAGATGGGAGGGACCGAAAGGAGCGGCAGATAGAGAAACCAGTTAAAGAGACTCAGGCCTAGACCAGCTATGAGATAACTGAGGTGGTAGCAGAAGAGAAAATGAGAGGAGAGGATGACTGGGAGAGATGAAGCCATCAGCTATGGGAGAGTCAGGGACCAGGGGAAGTGCTATCAAAACCTACCTGGCAAGTTCAGGATTAACCAGTCGTCTATGGAGGAAATCCCCTTACACTCTCCCTTTAGCTCTTCACTCATTTATTCATTCAGTATTTCAACCAATACTTCTGAGCCCGTGGCCGGCGTTCCACGTTCACCCAGCCAGTGACCCACTGAACGTGACGCTTCTGTTGTTTCCTTGGAATCTGCTCCCTTGTACTCTTCTTGGTCAGAGTTGTTGGAGAGAACCCAGCCAAAATCAGGAGAACAGCGCGGTTATTGAAGGAGAATCTGATTGTCTGGAAGGGTGTTGAAATGCCAGCTAGATTTTGAATAGGGGGAGGAGCAATGTGTCCTGGGAAGGGGGCAGGCGGGCACCGTGCATGCAGAAGCTCTTGGTCTTAAGGAGGATAAACGATGCCAGTGTGGTGGCAACAAAGGCACCCTTGTGCGCTTAGTAGCTGTCTGTACCCGTGATGAGCGAACTTAGTCCTGGGGCCAGGCTGGGGCGGCTCTGGGCACTGGCTGCTGCCCCCCACCCCTGGAGGGTGGAAGAGCCTTGTGTCCACGATCAGAATGGGGGCAGGTGCTGGAGGCTCCTATGTCAGAGGGAGACCCGAAGATCACAGGTGGAGAAGACAGAGGGCTACTGAAGGCAATCTGTGCTTTCCTTCCCGCTCCGTGTCTCAGCGACTGCTACCCCACCCTGACCTCTGGGCACCTTTAATAACTATGATTTGTCCCTCTCTGCTTGGTCACTGTGATTGTTTTCATCCCCAACGTTTGGTCTTCCCAACTGGACTCTTGAACAAATATGGCAAATAGGTCAAAACACGTGGACGAAATAGCAGATTGGTGGAGCCGTGTTGGGAAGCATTGTCTCCTGCACCTGGGCCAAGTAGAACAGTTCTAGGCAGACTGTGAAATGATTTGACTTATTTTCATTTCTGTCTCCTAATAGTACCAAGTGAAAACATGGCAAAAGCAGGCCCATAAAGTAGGCTGGGGGAAGCCAGTCTCACCCTCCAAGCCCGTTCTGTACATCCACGTTCCCATTCCTGCCCTGCAAGTAAGCACCTCTGTACCACTTCTCTAGATCCCCTATGTATGCGTGGACAATATACGGTGTTTGTTTGTCTCTTTCGGACTTGCTGCATTCTGTATGACAGTCTCTAGGTTCATCTGCATTTCGCTCCTTTTTATTGCCGAGGAAACCAACACAATACTGTAAAGCAATTATAGTCCAAATGAAAAAAAAAAAAGAACACAAATAACAACTGTTGGTGAGATGTGGAGAAAAGGGAACTCTTAGGGGAAAAACCCCACAAAACTCTTCAAGCCAAATAGCTTCCCATTCAGCTTCTGAAATGCATGATTGTTGTGAGCATCCTCTGGTGCCTCTTGTACCCTCTGAGGTCAGGGTGAAAGTGAAAGTCACTCGTTGTGTCCGACTCTTTGAGACCCCATGGACTATACAGCCCATGGAATTCTCCAGGCCAGAATACTGGAGTGGGTAGCCTTTCCCTTCACCAGGGGATCTTCCCAACCCAGGGATCGAATTCAGGTCTTCCATATTGCAGGTGGATTCTTTACCAGCTGAGCCACAAGAGAAGCCCAAGAGTACTGGAGTGGGTAGCCTATCCCTTCTCCTGGGGATCTTCCTGACACCAAGAATTGAACCCAGGTCTCCCGTATTGCGGGCAGATTTTTTACTAGCTGAGCCACCAGGGAAGCCTAAGGTCAGGGTGATTTGGGTTTACAGAGAGTAAACCTTCTGGAAACCTTGCTCTGCTGCTATCCAGTGTGTGAGTTTGGTAAATTGCACTGAATTTCTCTGGACTTTGTTCTTCATCTGTAACATCTATATGGATCCTCCTTTGTGTAGTGTTAGCAGGACAACTTATCAAGTCTCTGGCTAAAAGGAGGTGTGTCTTAGGACTAGATCTGGGTGAGACCAGCTCAGAGTTTAGGACCTGGTGTTTAATTCCTACTGGTATCTCAGAGTTATTTCCCATGTGGGATTCTAGGATCAGAGAAGATGGACCTCAGAGAAACATGACCATTAGGAAAGAGGTGACGGCGGTGGAGGCTGCTGGGCCCGTGTTCATCCTGAGGCTCCCTGGACACCATGGCCTGATGACCATTTAGACTTGATTACTGGAAGCCCAAAGGGCCAAGCACTGTGTGTTTAGGGGAGTCGTGTCCCGGCAGGAAAGACTCAGTGACTTGTGCAAGCTGCAAGCTGAGCCAGGAATGCAATCCAGGCGTCCTGACTCCACACCCCTCCCGGTGATAAGGCCCCTTCCCACTCCCTGCATCTGGGGCTGGACAGCCCTGGAGCCAAGGGAGTGACCTCAGGGCGTCCGGTGAGCTCATTCTGCCGCCGTGGTGTGGATGTGGACGGCGCTGTCCCAGATCTGAGGGAAGGGCTTCACAGCCTGGGTTTTTCAGAGGCCAGTGCTGGGAACAGGCCCTTCCCTGGAGACTGGAAGGAGGTGGTGTGCTTTGAGAAGCCTCCACGGTCCTGGGCGCGAGAGCTGGTGAAGCACTGAAGGGAGGGGAGAGAATGATTTATGAGCAAAACCTAAATGGGCAGAACTGGCTGGCTTGACCTCAGCACCAATGGAGGGGCGTGGGAGAACATTCTGTAAATACTTTAGAGGCATTGGTGCCAGAGAATAGCAGCTGAACCTGGATGCCAGGGAGGGGACAGAGCACAGGGCTAGGTCTGTCAGGGAAATCTCTCCTGGAGCCGTCGGGAATCAGGCCTCCTCTGTTTGGGCATCTCCTCATGGCACCGGGTTTGAGGGTTGGCAGGTCCCAGGATACAGACCACGGGGCCAGAGAAATAGGCCTGGATCACTTTACCTGTAGGGAAATCAGGCAGAAATCATAAGGCAAGACAGGCAGTGAGAACAGAGCAAAAGGGAGAGCCCTGCCCTTCCTCTCTATGTCCTGTTCTAATCAGTTTTCTGAGGATCCATGTTATCTGTGTGAGTTCTGCCTCTTTCCGCTCCCGCAGGGCCCCTCCCTGTACCATCTTTCTAGCCAAAGCCTCCCAGCCTTCATGGGCAAGTTCAGCCTTCACTCCCTCCAGGAAGCCCGTCCCAGCCTCAAAGACTGTCACGATGCACCCTGCACATCTTGAAGGGCCACACCGGGCTAGGACCTGCATGCCTCCTATTGCAATGAGCAGGGGTTTTCTTTCTCTTTCAGCTGGGTTCATGGGAAGCCTTATAGGGCAGGGAGGCAGCTGAGGGTGTGGCTGGGGCACCGGGATAGCTGCGGTGGGCGGCATGGAACTTGAGTCACATGTTTATGCAGCTCACTCATGTCCTCTGGTCCTGCCCAAGCTCATTCCTGAGACATGTTCCTGGTTTAGGTGGACTGTCGCTGGGAAGATGAGTGCTGTGGCCTGGTGGGTCTGACGGAGCACGGCTTACAGTGGGTAGCCTGACTGTACAGTCACTTGGTGTCCTGTGGGCAACCATCTCTAGCAGGACCTGGTAAGAGGTAATGATCGTGCGTGGACGATTTGTAAATCCCTGCTGTATAGCTCCTGAGGGGACATAAGGCTCATCCAGTGGAGGATAAATGAGACATGACTCAGGCCTTTTATGATGGCACATGTCTATGTGCTATACTGAAGAAGGTTCTAGAAAGATAGTCTCCAAAAGCGTGCTGGAAGAAAATAGAAATTCTAGTGTTATTTTAACTTGCATTATGGGAAAGGAATTAAGATGTTCCTACATTTATATTCAGATTGACATCTGTACCCTTATTTCGTATCTGTGTTAGAAGGTGTCATGCCACCTGTTTCACAAGATATCCTGAGGGAAGGATAAGAATTTCACCACTAGAAGTTCATCCATCTGCTTTTGGAACATTGTAATACATTGCAGTTTGTGTTCCAGATCAGTGAAGTGATTAATCATATTTGATTTAAGGGGCTTCCCTGGTGACTCAGATGGTAAAGAATCCGCCTGCAATGCAGGAGACCCAGGTTCAACCTGTGGGTCAGGAAGGTCCCCTGGAGGAGGGCATGATGACTCACTCCAGTGTTCTTGCCTGGAGAATCCCATGGACAGAGGAGCCTGGTAGGCTACAGACCATGGAGTTGCAAAGATTTGGACACTACTGAGCAACTAACACTACTACTACTACCTGATTTTAGTTAAATAAATGCTCACAACGTGAAACAAAAAAATCCTTCCTTTAGACAGCATAGGCTTGCTTCAGAATCCCAAGACTTGCTTTATGATGTTTCCCCTAAGCGCATTGTAGTAGCTATTACACTGCGTCTTTTCCTGGCACTGCTGCTCCCAACACCAGCATGTCTGCCAGATGAAATTGCCCAAGTGGCGGGGCTGTTAGCACCACGACCTGGCTCTCTTGCAAAGAACTTCCCTCTGGACGCCTTCAAAAATGGCAGCCTCCTATGTCATCCACTATAAAAAGAAGGCCAGTATTTGTAGGTGTGAAATGTGTTGCATTAAGAACTTAGAATGGGACTCCCCAGCAGTCCAGTGGTTAGGACCCCACATCCCCGTGCAGGGGGTCTGGGTTCAGTCCTTGGTTGGGAAGCTAAAATCCCACATGCCTCATAGTCAAAAAGCCAAAACTTCAGACGGAAGCAATATCGTAACAAATTCAATGAAGACTTTAAAAATGGTCCACAAAAAACATCTAAAAAAAAAAAAAAAAGAACTCAGGGCACCCTACCAGGCATTGAGTATCCTTCTTTGTGGGGGGATGCAGCATGCAGCAATGGGTCTTTTATTTAGATGGATAACCTGGTGCCTCTTCCTATTGGACCCTGAACACTTAATTGAAGTAACTCGTCCTTGAATCTCATAGGTTTTAAAACCGCCCCTGGAGTCAGCATGAGGTTGCTGAAGTGCTGGGGCATGGTGATACCCTGCAGGTTGTCTAGGCAGTCAGATATCTTTGGGTTATGTTGTGACAGATAATGGGTGAGTTCAGACAGTCTAGTGGAAAATCTGTAAAGGAATATTGTTTTCTGCCGCACACAAGTGCAAACTGTTTCTGATTCTCTCTCTCTCTTTTTAATTGGAATGGAAAAGAATACATTTGCAGAGTCAGTGGTCATATACCCTGAGGCCTTATTAATCTGCTCTTGCAATAAAGTCATTTTGGGCACAGCAGCTGCAATGGCGGTTCTTGCACATTTAGGCCTGTGGTAGTTCACAGTTACTCTCCATGGTGTTTTGGTTTCCGCAGGGATCAGACTAGTGACTTAAGTGAAATATTATGGGGATCAGAGAGTCAGCGTCTTGTAGGTCATTAGGGTGACACGCATCCTGCCATTCCCCAGAGACATGATATTCTGGTTGGGGGTGGGGGCAGCCATTCAAAGGTTCCCAATTAGTTTATCTGACTCTGATAGGTCTTGTCTCAGAAGCCAGGGGCCCAGGGCGGGGGTTACTACAACAGCCAAGTATCTAAGACCAGTGACGGCAATGGAAGGCAAGTCTGTGGACACAGGAGACTCCCCTGTGAGCTGCACTTCAGCCAAGACTACATTTGTGACCTGCCTCTAGAGTCTTTATCCTAACAGGGCAGTCGATCTGATGCTTTGGGTCTCTGGATGCGGGTGACAACCAGGACCCTCTGCTCCAACTGTCCCAGAGGATTCTGGGTGTTTCCTTTCCCTGATATTCTGTCCCCTGAGCAAAAGGTCATGGGACTCTTTGGGGAACCGCAGGGTAGATATTTGCCACAGGGCTGCAGGTCCGGCCACTTAGGAATCAAGTTGTCTCTCTGTCAGTGCTTCCAGGCAGCTCTGGAGCGAGCGATCCGGCAGAGAATAGTGTTTCTTTTTTGAGGTGACCATCCGCCTTCACCTCTCGCTCCAGTGGTGATGACTTTGGGGATAATAGACAGACATCAGCACCCAGTGCCTCAGCTTCTTGGGAGTTCTGCCTTTCCTGTGGATGTTAAGAAACCAGGCTTTGTGACTTCCTTTCCCAACATCAGATTTAACCGAAACTCCTATATTTTATGTGCTAAATGGGCAATCCCAGCTCCCTCTAATCTTAGCGATAGGTGGCCAGGGAAGAACTGTCTTTGGGCTCCATAGGAATGAACGTAATGCCTTAACCGGCTTTCTGGACTCACACTCGGGGTTGCCGGCCCGAGCACACCCACTCCCCGAGCCACATGCTGCCTTCCTGTCCTCGCTGCCAGAGCAGCTGGAGCGTTTCCGTTTCCGCTTGCTGCTTGGCCCTTGCTTTTCCCTGCCCTTTAGGTCCCGCCCCAGCAGCTGTTTGCTTCCTTCCCTGGGGCCCTTGCTAGGGTGTTAAGCCCATTAATCAGACAGAGAGCCCTGAAGTCAGTTAGTGTTTGCTGACCCAGCCTTACCTCCCGGCCACTTTGCTTTTGTTTTGGTCTGCTTCTATGCCCTGAAGTGAACAAACCAAGAATCCAATATCCTCTTTAAAAAAAATTGAGGTATAGTTGATTTGTAATATTATATTAGTTTCAGATGTGTAGCAGAGAGAGCACTTCAAAATTTTTGTAGTCACACGAACGCGCCTGCCAGTGCAGGAGACGTAAGAGGACTGGGTTCGATCCCTGGGTTGGGAAGATCCCCTGGAGGAGGGCATGGCCACTCACTCTAATATTCTTGCCTGGAGGATCCCACGGACAGTGGAGCCTGGCGGGCTGCAGTCCATGGGGTCTCAAAGAGTTGGACACGACTAAAGCGACTAAGCACACAAGCATCCTGGTTACTTTGATCTAGTCCCTTTAAACTCAAGCCCAGGGGTAATCCCTTAGGGTCTGCTGGCACACGGGGCTAGTTCTTGCATTTGTTCCAGGGGACAGTTTCTTCCCTTCCACATACTGTTAGATATGTTAGCATATCTAAAATGTGGAACCGTTAGGGTCACAGAGCTGAACTAATCTCTGGTTACCGTCCCAGTACCCAGGAAAGGATGAGGTGTACTTCCAAGGGGACACCTGCTGCCTTGTGGCGGGAGGGCCCTGGAGCGCCATTGATCACTGAAGGGCCAGCTCTCTGTAGGGAAGGGTGGGCCATGTCTGAAAGGCCCAAGGCTCTGGAAGGACAGGAAATCTAGGGGGGTCAGCATCTTCCCTCAGGGAGTCCCTGTATTCACAGGGTCCCACATTTGCTTGCCAGGCCTCTCCCTTTGGCAAAAGAGACCCCCTGGCTGAGTATTTAAATGTTTCTGGAGCTCTGTGATGCCAACAGTCAGACACTGAGTCTGTCATATAGCTGGGTCTGTTTTACCACTCCAGGGGACAAGGGCCTCCCTGGGGGCTCCTCTGAAGGCCCTCTAGCTCATGCATGAAGCTGGTAAGTGTTAGTGGGCATGGTCTCCATCTCTTTTCAGGGCAGCACTGTAACTTAGCAGTAATGAGCCAACTCTGCTGTCTTTGTAGGTTTGTTCTTTCCATATTTTATTTTATTTACTTTTTTTTTTTAATTAACCTTCATTGGAGTACAGTGGCTTTACAATATTATGTTAGTCTCTGCTGTATGCAGCTATTTGTTTACACATATCCCCTCTTTTGGGGATTTCCTTTCCAATTAGGTCACCACAGAGCACTGAGTAAAGTTCCCTGGGCTGTACAGCACGTTCCCACTGGTCATCTGCTTCATTTGTGGTCATGTATATATGTCAGTCCCAGTATCTCAATCCATTCCAGCCCCTACTTCCCTCCTCNGTGCTGGGGCATGGTGATACCCTGCAGGTTGTCTAGGCAGTCAGATATCTTTGGGTTATGTTGTGACAGATAATGGGTGAGTTCAGACAGTCTAGTGGAAAATCTGTAAAGGAATATTGTTTTCTGCCGCACACAAGTGCAAACTGTTTCTGATTCTCTCTCTCTCTTTTTAATTGGAATGGAAAAGAATACATTTGCAGAGTCAGTGGTCATATACCCTGAGGCCTTATTAATCTGCTCTTGCAATAAAGTCATTTTGGGCACAGCAGCTGCAATGGCAGTTCTTGCACATTTAGGCCTGTGGTAGTTCACAGTTACTCTCCATGGTGTTTTGGTTTCCGCAGGGATCAGACTAGTGACTTAAGTGAAATATTATGGGGATCAGAGAGTCAGCGTCTTGTAGGTCATTAGGGTGACACGCATCCTGCCATTCCCCAGAGACATGATATTCTGGTTGGGGGTGGGGGCAGCCATTCAAAGGTTCCCAATTAGTTTATCTGACTCTGATAGGTCTTGTCTCAGAAGCCAGGGGCCCAGGGTGGGGGTTACTACAACAGCCAAGTATCTAAGACCAGTGACGGCAATGGAAGGCAAGTCTGTGGACACAGGAGACTCCCCTGTGAGCTGCACTTCAGCCAGGACTACATTTGTGACCTGCCTCTAGAGTCTTTATCCTAACAGGGCAGTCGATCTGATGCTTTGGGTCTCTGGATGCGGGTGACAACCAGGACCCTCTGCTCCAACTGTCCCAGAGGATTCTGGGTGTTTCCTTTCCCTGATATTCTGTCCCCTGAGCAAAAGGTCATGGGACTCTTTGGGGAACCGCAGGGTAGATATTTGCCACAGGGCTGCAGGTCCGGCCACTTAGGAATCAAGTTGTCTCTCTGTCAGTGCTTCCAGGCAGCTCTGGAGCGAGCGATCCGGCAGAGAATAGTGTTTCTTTTTTGAGGTGACCATCCGCCTTCACCTCTCGCTCCAGTGGTGATGACTTTGGGGATAATAGACAGACATCAGCACCCAGTGCCTCAGCTTCTTGGGAGTTCTGCCTTTCCTGTGGATGTTAAGAAACCAGGCTTTGTGACTTCCTTTCCCAACATCAGATTTAACCGAAACTCCTATATTTTATGTGCTAAATGGGCAATCCCAGCTCCCTCTAATCTTAGCGATAGGTGGCCAGGGAAGAACTGTCTTTGGGCTCCATAGGAATGAACGTAATGCCTTAACCGGCTTTCTGGACTCACACTCGGGGTTGCCGGCCCGAGCACACCCACTCCCCGAGCCACATGCTGCCTTCCTGTCCTCGCTGCCAGAGCAGCTGGAGCGTTTCCGTTTCCGCTTGCTGTGTGGCCCTTGCTTTTCCCTGCCCTTTAGGTCCCGCCCCAGCAGCTGTTTGCTTCCTTCCCTGGGGCCCTTGCTAGGGTGTTAAGCCCATTAATCAGACAGAGAGCCCTGAAGTCAGTTAGTGTTTGCTGACCCAGCCTTACCTCCCGGCCACTTTGCTTTTGTTTTGGTCTGCTTCTATGCCCTGAAGTGAACAAACCAAGAATCCAATATCCTCTTTAAAAAAAATTGAGGTATAGTTGATTTGTAATATTATATTAGTTTCAGATGTGTAGCAGAGAGAGCACTTCAAAATTTTTGTAGTCACACGAACGCGCCTGCCAGTGCAGGAGACGTAAGAGGACTGGGTTCGATCCCTGGGTTGGGAAGATCCCCTGGAGGAGGGCATGGCCACTCACTCTAATATTCTTGCCTGGAGGATCCCACGGACAGTGGAGCCTGGCGGGCTGCAGTCCATGGGGTCTCAAAGAGTTGGACACGACTAAAGCGACTAAGCACACAAGCATCCTGGTTACTTTGATCTAGTCCCTTTAAACTCAAGCCCAGGGGTAATCCCTTAGGGTCTGCTGGCACACGGGGCTAGTTCTTGCATTTGTTCCAGGGGACAGTTTCTTCCCTTCCACATACTGTTAGATATGTTAGCATATCTAAAATGTGGAACCGTTAGGGTCACAGAGCTGAACTAATCTCTGGTTACCGTCCCAGTACCCAGGAAAGGATGAGGTGTACTTCCAAGGGGACACCTGCTGCCTTGTGGCGGGAGGGCCCTGGAGCGCCATTGATCACTGAAGGGCCAGCTCTCTGTAGGGAAGGGTGGGCCATGTCTGAAAGGCCCAAGGCTCTGGAAGGACAGGAAATCTAGGGGGGTCAGCATCTTCCCTCAGGGAGTCCCTGTATTCACAGGGTCCCACATTTGCTTGCCAGGCCTCTCCCTTTGGCAAAAGAGACCCCCTGGCTGAGTATTTAAATGTTTCTGGAGCTCTGTGATGCCAACAGTCAGACACTGAGTCTGTCATATAGCTGGGTCTGTTTTACCACTCCAGGGGACAAGGGCCTCCCTGGGGGCTCCTCTGAAGGCCCTCTAGCTCATGCATGAAGCTGGTAAGTGTTAGTGGGCATGGTCTCCATCTCTTTTCAGGGCAGCACTGTAACTTAGCAGTAATGAGCCAACTCTGCTGTCTTTGTAGGTTTGTTCTTTCCATATTTTATTTTATTTACTTTTTTTTTTTAATTAACCTTCATTGGAGTACAGTGGCTTTACAATATTATGTTAGTCTCTGCTGTATGCAGCTATTTGTTTACACATATCCCCTCTTTTGGGGATTTCCTTTCCAATTAGGTCACCACAGAGCACTGAGTAAAGTTCCCTGGGCTGTACAGCACGTTCCCACTGGTCATCTGCTTCATTTGTGGTCATGTATATATGTCAGTCCCAGTATCTCAATCCATTCCAGCCCCTACTTCCCTCCTCGGGGTCCATACGTGTGTTCTCTACGTCTGTGTCTCTATTTCTGCTTTGTAAATAAGCTCATCTAAACAATTTTTTAAAATTCCACGTATATGTGTTAATATGTTTGGTTTTTTCTTCCTGACATTTCTCTGTATGACAGTCTCTAGATCCATCCATGTCTCTGCAAATGGCACAATCTGTAGGCATTATCCTTCCTATATTTAAAAAGTGCCACAGCATTCCTCTCTACTGGGACACTTCCCAGGGCACCATGGGTGATATCTTTAGCAACATGAGCCAGAGACCATCTGTACCTCCTCCACCCACTGGGATGGTGGCGGTGGGGGCTCCAGTCCCCAACCCTTAGCTTTCTCTTCTTGGATCACTCCTGGGGCTACTTGTGTTGGACTTGTCCTCAGAGAAGCAGATGCCAAGAAGGATAAAAGAAGATGTGGAGGGCTGGGGGGCTGGGGGAGCTGGGGGTCAGCCAGCCTGTGGTATAGGTCTGTCCCTGGGTGAAGGCGAAAGAAACAAGGGAAGGTGGTGGAGGCATTTTGGTCAGCACTCAAGTTCTCGGAGAGTTCTGCAAGACCGCAGGGGAGTGTTCAAGCCGAAGTGGCTTGTCAGAGGTGTCCTGGGTCTTCTTGTTGTCGACCCGCTGAGAGTCCCTGCCATTCACTGGGAACCGCTGGTGAGATGGGAGGCCTCAGAGTCAGCAAGGTTGGAGATCAGAGGGTGGTGTCTGGGGTGGCCCGTCAGCCAGGCTCCTGCTGTCGGGGACGTGAGAGGTACATTTCCGTGCTTCCCATAGGGACCGTGTCCTTTTTTTTTACTTCATGACGTGTGGAATCTTAGCTCCTTTACCAAGTATCAAACCTAGAGCTTCGAAAGTGAGTGCCAAGTTCTAACTACTGGACCACCGAGGAATTTCCGACTGTGTCCTTAAGATCTCTAGACTCTGAGTCTGAGTTAGCACCATCTTCAAAATTCTAGAGGTATTTTTTTTTTAATGTGGGCCATTAAAAATTTTTTTTAAAATTGAATTTGTTACAATGTTGTTCCTCTTTTATGTTTCTAGGTTTTTTGTGTGTTTTATTTGTGTGTGTGTGTGTGTTGCCATGAAATGTGGAATCTTAGCTTCCTGTACCCTCTGCAGTGAAAGGGGAAGTCTTCACCACTGGACCACCAGGCAAGTCCCTATTCCACAGGATTTAACAGAGGGTGTTATACCCTTGGCTTGGCCTGTATCCTGCTTCCTCCATGTTATTAATATATTGGCAACTTTCTATATTTTGTCTGTGCTATAATTTAATTTGTCATAGGCTATGCTATATTTTAATTTGAGAATTTTTACTGGGTAGAGAGACTGGAGATAAATTGCTTTATTTATATTCTTTCTAAAATCTGAGTGCAAATTGATTATTTCAAAGTTTTCTTTTCTTTCTTTTTTTTTTTTTCTTTTTCATAATATCCTACAAGTAATGCTCTGGAAAGGACTTCCCAGGTGGCATTAGTGGTAAAGAATCTGCCTGCCAATGCAGGACACGTGGGTTCGATCCCTGAGTTGGGAAGATCCTCTGGAGGAGGAAATGGTAGCCCACTCCAGTATTCTTGCTGGGGAAATCCCATGGACAGAGCAGCCTTGCAGGCTACAGTCCATGGGGTCGCAAAGAGTCAGACAATGACTGGAGACTTAGCATGCAAATTTTGTTTGAATTCTGGGTGTGTCTCCATCAAAACAGAGACATCTGTGATTTCCAAGGGGCTCTCAAGATTCCAGTGAAACCAACAGAAAGTGAAGTCACTCAGTCGTGTCCAACTCTTTGCGACCCCATGGACTGTAGCCTATCAGGCTCCTCTGTCCACGGGATTTCCCAGGCAAGAATACTGGAGTGGGTTGCCATTTCCTTCTCCAGGAGATCTTCCTGACCCAGGGATTGAACCCAGGTCTCCCACATTGTAGGCAGACGCTTTACCGTCTGAGCCACCAGGGAAGTCCAACAGAAACTGCTGACTAAGAAGGATATAACTATGGACCACTATCCTAGGTGTACCCGGGGTTGGGAGGTTAGCCTCACATTGTGTCACCATGAGAAAGTACAGCTTGCTGAAGTTTGGTTGCCAGGTACCACCCTGCATCCTGGTCTGTGTCAAGGAAGCAGCCTGGCCACGGAGAGGAAATGAGCTCCTCCCTGCCAGATGCTTCTTTTCCTCTCATCCCAACAGTAAACACTGCTTCAGGGGGCTCTGCATTATAGAGTGGACCAGGGTGCTGAAGGATTTATTGTCCAGTGAGCAAAGGCCAAGGGACTTCTTTTTGGAAGTTTCCTTTGGGGTCTCAGGCCATCTGTACAGAGCAATCCAAGCAGAAACCCAATGGCCACACAGATCTGGCAGTTTGCTTTTTGCAGTCTTCCTCTTTCTTTCAGAATCCCTGCCCCACTCTGGCTGCCCACTGCCCATCTCAGCATCTCTGGCTGGCCTTTGTCTTGGCTGTAAACTTTCTAGCTCCATTTCCAAGGGATTGTCCTCATTTCAGGGTTGGAACTTCCTCACCTTCAAATTGAGCTATCAGTTTCTCAAGAAAAATGAGATAATGAATCTGAACGTGCAGTAACAGGAAAAAGAGAGTATTGGAGAAAGAAACACAAAGCATCACCCCTTTCAAGCTCCATGCTCACTGGGCATTTAATAGAAATAGAGAGAGACAGCTTGGCCAGAAAAAGTAGAGGTGTTTTGGAGAAAGGGGACAGGAAGGGAAATTTCTAATGGAGAAGTGGCCCTTCCTTTAGGGACATTTTAACTGGAGACCACAGGGAATCTGAGCCTAAGATCTCTGAGAGCTGACAGAGCTCATGGTAGCAAGCTGTGGGGCTTGCAACTTTCTGACATGGAAACTCAGGTAGTGAGCTTCTCAAAGGTTAAAAGTTCACCTAGATCTACCCTCACCTGCTCCCCACGTCTCTCTCCATCTCGTGCTCGGTCCTCCCAAACAGCTCAGCCTCCTTCTGCCCTCTGGTTCGACACATCCAACATGCTGAGATAGAGCTTTCTCTCCTTGGGCAAGTCTATATTGCTTTACCATCGCCACCCTTTCTGATCCACCATGCTCTGGAACTGCAGTTAAAGCCTTGGGAACAGGGTGTGGAGGTAAAGATGTGGCTGAGGGTCTGGGAAAGAATGAGGAGGGGATTTATGCATCTCCGTGTGCAGGGAGAGTAGGAGGCCGGGCAGCGTGGGAAGGTACCGGGAAGAGATGCTCAGAGGCTGCTCTGAGTCCCAGCATCCCAGCTACCCTCTTAGTAAATGTCAATCCCTCAGCAAGAGGCTGACGTTTCCTATGTGAGGGTTTGCGAGGCCTTGTCTTGGCTCTAGAACACAGTTATTCCCAAAGCTCAGAAAGTCAGAAAATGATGGAGTAGCAGAGAGACAAAGAGAGGGGCAGTGGGAGAAAGAGAAAAAAGGAAAAAAACACAAAGACAGGAAGTGATGCTAAGAGAGTGTGGACAGACAGCGAGGAACAGGGAGGAACCTCTGAGGAGTCAGAGGGTGGAGGGCAGAGGAAGAGAAGCCGAGTGACGGGAAGATTGTCCCGCCAGCGGCGTCTGTGCTGCACACTCGTGCCCCCAGGTCGTGGGCTCTCAGTTTTCTCTTCTTCTTCTGGGTGACCTGACTCCTCCAGGAGCAGATCCCCAAGCTGGGGAGCCCCACAGCCAGGGCAGTGGGAGGTGGGGGCTGTGACTGGAGGGCTGTGGACACTTCTGGTCTGTCTGACGTGGTCCCCAAGCATCCCAGGAAGACTGGCCCTGGCTGTACTGCTCTGGGCAGTATTGCCAAGCACTGCCACCACCTGGCCACCCCCTGCCATCAGAGAGGCTGCTGGGAGCTGAAAGAACGTCTTTGGATAATCCCAGACTCACCCCTGCCCAGCACCTCCAGCCTCAACCAGAAGCTGAGAAACTTGGGTGGGTAGGATCCAAATTGAAAACTTGCAAGTTTTTATTTTGTGCCAGAGTGTAAATTTTGCTGTAGGAGGCAGAACTGAGAAGCAGCAGCAGACATGGTACTGTGTGGTGTCAGGGGAGGGAGGCCGTCACGCTGGAGAAGGAGGAATCAGCTTCTCAGAAGAGGTGGCAAGTGGAGTGCCATTTTGGATCTCTGGCATCACAGTTTCTAAGACTTTTGCCTGCATTGCTCTGATGCACAATGTCGTGGTAGCAAATGTTGGTCGAGTGGGGAAACAAGCCACAGCTCACTGCTGCGAGCATAAATGGAGCACAAGTGTGTATAACATCCTGGGAAGCAACCTGACACTCTCAGCTTTCAAAATTCTAGGAATTTATGCTGCAATCACACTGACACATGTGGGCAGATGCACGTGAACAAGAGATCCACTATCACCATGTTAATTGCAGCAAAAGGCGGAAGACATCCCAGGTATTAAACCCTGAGACCGGATTGCGAATTACAGGACATGAAAGTCTTGGGATTCTGTGCAGCCAGCAAAAATAATACATGCGGAATCTAGAAAAATGGTACAGATGATCTTATTTGCGAAGCAGAAATAGAGACACAAACATAGAGAACAAATGTCTGGACACCAAGGTGGGATGAAGGGGTGGGAGGAATTGGGAGATTGGGACTGACATATACACACTATGTATGAAGTAGATAACTAATGAGAACCTAGTGTTCAGCACAGGGAACTCTACTCAGTGTTCTGTGGTGACCTGAATGGGAAGGAAATCCAAAAGGGAGGAGATATATGTACACGTGTTGCTGATTGCCTGTGCTGTACAGCAGAAACTGATACAACATTGTAAAGCAAATATACGCAGATAAAATTAATTAAAATAGAATAAGGCAGCTCCCTATGGGCTGCAGTCCATGAGGTTGCTACGAGTCAGACACAACTGAGTGACTTCACTTTCACTTTTATGCATTGGAGAAGGAAATGGCAACCCACTCCAGTGTTCTTGCCTGGAGAATCCCAGGGATGGAGGAGCCTGATGGGCTGCCGTCTATGGGGTCGCACAGAGTTGGACACGACTGAAGCGACTTAGCAGCAGCAGCAACAGCATGTGTTGTTATGAAAACGATCTCCAAAATGATTGCTAAGTAATGTTAAGTAAGACATAAAGCGTGGCAAAGAATGGAGTGTACAATATATTTTCATTTGTGTAACGATTGAGCAGGTGTGTTTATGAAGGAAGAGGAAATTTCCAAAAGGGGGACACAAAAACGAATAGTTATTTCTGTGGAAGTAGGGTGAAAGCTTGGACTGGGAGATGAACTGTGAAAGCATTTTCAGTAATTGTGAAATAGATTCTATAGCTAGAAGAGTACACTGAATGTATGAGCCATGAATGCGTTTTCTGTAATACCTTCTTGTACTCAGAATTTAATGCCATTTGCATACAGTAACGTGTTACTTTTTCTATTGGAACAATCTCTATGAGGCAGATAACAGCATCTTTTCCCATCCCGTCTTCTCAGGACCGGCAGGGGCAGTGCTCTCAGCGGGAAGGCCTGGCCCGTGTGCAGGGGTGTGGGGAGGAGGGCAGCGATGCTGAAGGCATCTAAGCGGCCGGAAGAGACGGGGCAGGAGTCGGGGGGCCAGGGGCTGAGCTGGGGTTGCCAGGCCGAGTCTGGAGTTCATTAGCTTTTTAGGACTTATATAGGGTTTTAGGAAGTGACAACACCCAAGTCTTACAAGGAGGAAGTGAAGTCAAGTTGACATGTACACTCTGCTGTATTTNTCCTCATCTGCAGAAATTCAAAGTTTCTTCTTAGTTCTTGTGTCTGCCCTTTTCTACTTACGTGATAGACATGATAAGGGCAGGGAACGCAAAAGCTGAAGCCTTAAAAAATAATTATTACCAAATAAAATCAACATGAAATGAAATTCTCCTATAAAATCAAGAGACAATAATAATAATAGATATTACTGTGCTATAAACTAAGGCATGCCAGGGGTCAAAAAGTGAGATCCAAGAAAAGCCGTTAACTCATGAAGGAGACACATGAGCCAGCCCTTCTGCCATTAGCTTCTGCTATGTGCAAGTCTGGTCTGTGTGCCTTTTATTTCTCAAGTTCTAAAATAATGTGATAGTATCTAACATACTTTGAGTACTTCCTGTATGGCAAGCTTTGTGCTAAATAGTGTGCTGGTTTTATATCATTTAAGTAAGCTTTTGCTATGTGCAGAGCTGGTCTGTGTGCCTTTTATTTCTCAAGTTCTAAAATAATGTGATAGTAGCTAACATACTTTGAGTACTTCTGTATGGCAGGCATTGTGCTAAATAGTGTACTGGTTTTATATCATTTAAGTTTCCTGACAATCTGTGATGACCTAGAGGGCTGGGATGGGGGAGATGGGAGGGAGATCCAAAGCCAAGGGATATATGTATACATGTAACTGATTCACTTCACTGTACAGCAGAAACTAACACAACATTGGAAAGCAAATAAGACTCCAGTAAAAAATTGTGCATTAAAAAGAGAGAGAGAGAGATCTCAGACCCAGTCAGAGTCACGGCAGACCCGGCATTCTTTTAACTACTAGACAGCACTGCCTCCTCTCTTGGGATTCTAAGATAGAAATCATGAATTGAACATCCTGTGAGCATCCCTCCCAAAGCGATAGAGTAAGATATAGGCTAAGAGCAGAGTTAGTGGTTTATCGTCATTGGAGAAAGGACCATTTCTTGAACTATATCATGGTTTTGCAAGAGGATTCATTTTGGGGAGTAAGATGGTTTAGCAGGAGCTGGCTCAGTCATCAGCATGGGTCATGCAGAGCCCAGGAGCGGGATGTGGACTCCATCCGCCATGACCTTCTTGGTTGATGACCAGCCACAGGGCAGTCTTCAGAGTCTTGGTTTTCTATGGTGGTCTGTTCCTTGGCTCTGATTTGGTTTCTGGGCACAGAGAAAATAAACAGAGAAGGGAAGGGGAGCATGGAGTCCTTTTAGAGATGGAGCTGAAGGATGTTTGGGGGAGACCACTTATCGTTGTGTGATTCAGAGGCAGAACTGGCCCATGAGTGCCCGTGACATGGGAGAGCAGGCCTGAGGGAAGCTGGGTTGATCCCACTCTCCATGGCGAGGTTCCCAGGCTTTGGTTTAAGAACAATAAATTCTTCCATGAGGTTTGTCTTTTCATTTTATTGGAGAAAGTTTCCTCATAAAGTTCTCCTCCAGACCATCAAAACCCCCTCAAACTCTTGAGAACTACATTCCATCTGCATGCCTTCTGGTTTCCTCCCCCGGTGTATCTTCTTTCCTCTCCTCTTAGTAATAATTCTACTTCAGTGTCCCTCTTGATCCACTTTATCCCAACGAGTTATCCTAGGAAACTTTGTTCTTCCAGAGCTGCCATTTTGAAAATCTTGCTTCCTGGGCTAGGAACTGCATTAAGGGCAAGACAGGATACTTCTCCATGGATCCGTGAGATGTGAGAACTGTCTTTTGGAACCTGGGTTCTTAGCACAGTGGCTGACACCCACTACTGGGTACTAAGTCTACGTGAACTACGTNATCTTGCTTCCTGGGCTAGGAACTGCATTAAGGGCAAGACAGGATACATCTCCATGGATCCGTGAGATGTGAGAACTGTCTTTTGGAACCTGGGTTCTTAGCACAGTGGCTGACACCCACTACTGGGTACTAAGTCTACGTGAACTACGTGTGTACTAAGTGGCTTCATTTGTGACCGACTCATTTGCAACCCCTCAGACTGTAGCCCACCAGGCTCCTCTGCCCATGGAATTCTCCAGGCAAGAATACTGGTCTGGGTTGCTGTGCCCTCCTCCAGGGGATCTTCCTGACCCAGGGATCAAACTCACATCTTTTACATCTACATGATTGGCAGGTCAGTTCTTTACCACAGGAACTATTGTCATCATTAAAAATCAGATGCATTTGCTAGAACCGAGTTAACCATTCTCAAACATTCTGAATCTCAAGGATCTGAGAGTATGTGGGGTTAATAAATCACTACCAAGGAGTTCTACAAAAATCCACTTTGTTATTCTTATTCCTGACCGATAGCTCAGCACTAAGTGACTTCCTGAAAACCCCACAGAGCATTAGCAAAGGCCCTGGGAAAAGCTCTGGGAGCCCCGCCTTGTCCCTTGCTGTGTTAGGCAGCAAACCCTGCTTTCCTCGCCAGGAACAGCAACCCAGCGATGCTCCCACTGCCAGATACTGGCTTCCCTGCCGAGTCAGGCAGGGTTGAAAAGGCAGATGTCAGCCAAGTAGGGCTCGACTTGAGTCATATCCTGGGAAATGTTTATCAGCAGCAGGTGAAAGACGTTAAATTTCGTACAGACCATGCCTCAGGTGAAAGGTGAGGCACACAGGAGCCCCCAGCTTCACCTTTGTGCCCAAACCCTCTNCAGTCACTAAGTCAAGTTGGACTCTTTGCCACCTTATGGACCTGTCTCTTATACACATCTAGATGTGTATAAGAGACAGGGTGAAAGGTGAGGCACACAGGAGCCCCCAGCTTCACCTTTGTGCCCAAACCCTCTTTCTGTTTTGTGGGGAAACCCACACTGAGTTCTCAGGCAGAACAGAGAGCAGTCCTGGGGGGCAGGAATCAGGAAGCAGGGGGCAGTGAGAGTATTGGATCCCAGCTTCCACCAGTCATGGGACTCAGAGGCCCAAAGAGACAATAACTGCACAGCGATGTGAATGTGCTTAATACATTGAAATGTACACTGACAAGACAAAGATGGTAAATTTTATATGTATTTTTACCACAATTAAAAAGAACAAACTGGATTGGGAGCTTGTGTACACCTGTGGTGGATTCATGTCGTTGTATGGCAAAGCCAATGGAGTGTTGTAAAGTAAAATTTAAAAAATAAATAAATTAATTAAAAAAAAGAACAAATGAAAGCATAGATAGTAAAGTATTAAAGAACATTACCAACAGCAACAAAAACAATAATTTGCTCACAGTTCTTAGGCACAAGCATCATGATAGGGAAGAAAACAGCTGACCTTGAGGACCAAGAGGGACGGCGTGTGTGTAGGTCCTATGTGCAGACCATTCCAGTGTGCACTTTTGATTATTATGGCTCTGTCTGTGCCTCTGACCACTCCTCTTGCCCTGTGTCATCCCTGGGACCTAAGAGGAGGCTTACAAAAACAGGCTTCTCCCAGGTTGGACTCTTTCTCCAGGGGTTCTGCCTAGGAGCCAGCTGTCAGCACAGGACAACTCCCAGATACGTATCCTGCATGGCTCTCAGCACCGCAAAGCTCAGGAAAACATCCATGCCTTCCTGCTCCTCACTGAGACAGCCTGATATTTCCAGAGAAACATTGCTAAAAACTAACAGAAATCAATGAGCAAATAATGATCCAAAGTACAAATCGCATTAGAAGAAAAATAGTTAGACTTTACTAAACACATATGTGTGTGAGTCAGAAAACTATCTGCTTGATGTGCTGCTTTTACTCCTTGCAGTACCCTGGATGGAAATTCAGTTCAGTCGCTCAGTCGTGTCCGACTCTTTGGGACCCCGTGGACCCTGCAGCACACCAGGCCTCCCTGTCCATCACCAACTCCAGAGCTCACCCAGACTCAGGTCCATTGAGTCGATGATGCCATCCAACCATCTCAGTCTCTGTCGTCCCTTTCTGCTGCCTTCAATCCTTCCCAGCATCAGGGCCTTTTCCAATGAGTCAGTTCTTCGTATCAGGTGGCCAAAGTATTGGAGCTTCAGCATCAGTCCTTCCTATGAACACCCAGGACTGATCTCCTTTAGAATTGACTAGTTTGATCTCCTTGCAGTCCAAGGAACTCTCCAACACCATAACTCAAAGCATCAATTCTTCGGTGCTCAGCTTTCTTTATAGTCCAACTCTTACATATGTACTTGACTACTGGAAAAACCATAGCTTTGACTAAATGGACCTTTGTTGGCAAGTTAATGTCTCTGCTTTTTAATATGCTGTCTAAGTTGGTCATAACTTTTCTTCCAAGGAGCAAGCCTCTTTGAATTTCATGGTTGCAGACACCATTTACAGTGATTTTGTAGCCCCCAAAATTAAAGTCAGCCACTGTTTCCATTGTTTCCCCATCTATTTGCCATGAAGTGATGGGACTGGATGCCATGATCTTTCTTTTTTCATTGTTGAGTTTTAAGCTAGCTTTTTCACTCTCTTCTTTGACTTTCATCAAGAGGCTCTTTA
>SJYV01027328.1:359371-439247 GCA_006410875.1 Neotragus pygmaeus
TCCCTATCAAATTACCAATGGCATTTTTCACAGAACTAGAACAAAAAAATTTCACAGTTCATATGGAAACACAAAATACCCAAAATAGCCAAAGCAGTCTTGAGAAAGAAGAATGGAGCTGAGGAATCAACCTTCTTGACTTCAGATTATACTGCAAAGCTACAATCATCAAGACAGTATGGTACTGGCACAAAAGCAGAAATAGAGACCAGTGGAGCAAGATAGAAAGCCCAGAAATAAACCCATGCACCTATGGGTACCTTATTTTTGACAAAGGAGGCAAGAATATACAATGGGGCAAAGACAGCCTCTTCAACCAATGGTGCTGGAAAAACTGGACAACTACATGTAAAAGAAAGAAATTAGAACACTTCCTAACATCATACACAAAGATAAACTCAAAACAGATGTAAGACCAGAAACTATGAAAGTCTTAGAGGAAAATATAGGCAAAACACTCAATGACATAAATCAAAGCAAGAACCTCTAGGACCCATTTCCTAGAGTGATGGACATAAAAACAAAAGTAAAAAAGTGGGACCTGATTAAACTTAAAAGTTTTGGCACCAGAAAAGAAAATCATAAGCAAGGTGAAGAGACAACCCTGAAAATGAGAGAAAATAATAGCAAATGAAACAACTGACAAAAGATTAGTTTCCAAAATATACAAGCAGCACATACAACTTAATACCAGAAAAACAAACAACACAGTCAAGGGTGGGAAAAAGACACAAACAGACATTTCTCCAAAGAAGATATGCAGATGGCTAGCAAACATGTGAAAATATGCTCAACTTCTCTCATTATTAGAGAAATGCAAATCAGAACTGCAATGAGGTATCACCTCACACTGGTCACAATGGCCATCATCAGAAAGTCTACAAACAATAAATGCTGGAGAGGGTGGGGAGAAAAGATTGTTGGTGGTGATGTAAATTGATACAGCCACTATAGAAGATGGTATGGAGATTCCTTAAAAAACTAGGAGTAAAAACCACCATATGACCCAGCAATTCCACTCCTAGGCATGTACCTCAAGGAAACCAAAATTGAAAAAGACACATGTATCCCATTGTTCATTGCAACACAATAGCTAGAACATGGAAGCAACCTAGATGTCCATCAACAGATGAATGGATAGAGAAGTTGTGGTGCATATACACAATGGAATATTAGCCATATAAAGGACTGCATTTGTGTCAGTTCTAATGAGGAGGACGAACCTAGAGCCCATTATACAGAGTGAGGTAAGCCCAAAAGAGAAATATACATGTTGTATGCTAATGCATATATATGGAATCTAGAAAAATGGTACTGAAGAATTTATTTATAGGATAGCAATGGAGAGACAGACATAGGGAATAGACTTATGGACATGGGGAGAGGGGAGGAGAGAGTGAGATGTATGGAGAGAGTAACATGGAAACTTACATTACCATATGTAGAATAGATAGACAACGGGAACTTGCTGTATGTCTCAGGAAACTCAAATATGGGCTCTGCATCAATCTAGAGGGGTGGGATGGGGAGGGAGATGGGTGGTGGTGGTTGTTTAGTCGCTAAGTCATGTCTGACTCTTGCAACCCCATGGACTGTAGCCTGCCAGGCTCCTCTGTCCATGGGATTCTCCAGGCAAGAACACTGGAGTGGGTTGCCATTTCCTTCTCCAATGCATGAAAGTGAAGAGTCAAAGTGAAGTCGCTCAGTCGTGTCTGACTCTTAGTGACCTCATGGACTGCAGCCCACCAGGCTCCTCCGTCCATGGGATTTTCCAGGCAGGAGGACTGGAGTGGGGTGCCATTGCCTTCTCTGCAAAATATCCTACTCAATGTTAATTACTCTAAGACGTGTCTATATTAGATAGGTCAACAAACAAACATCAACATTTGGTATTTAATATTGAATATTTCCCAATTCACATGTACCTGGAATTTATTGTTTAACTTAGAATTATTTGATTTGTAAGCACTTACTTTCTTTAAGCGAATTAAATAGAGCTCATTTACAAGTTAATCTCAAAAATATTACCCAGAGACAAAGACATACCAAGACATATTTAGATAGACATAAAGCAAGACTTAGCCTCATTTTCTAAGCTTAGTCATGAATTAGATATTACAATATAAAATTTACTAGTTTATACAAAACAATTGGAATAAGTAAAAATTTTAAAGGCTTTTCCCCATTTTCCCCTCAGTCTCAGGAGTTAGAGATGGTCTAGATAAGTGTTCCTGAGAACCCCGAGAGCCCTGGTCTCAAGGCACAAAGTGGTGGCAGGTCTAAACCAAATGGTGGCCAGACAAAGCAAAATGGCCATCAAAATCACAACACAGAACACAGAGTTAAAACACACACCTATAAAGCTGGCAGTCCTCGTCAGACACTCCCTTAAATACAAGAATACAGCCTCTCAGAAAACCTCCTATACAGACACATAACTTCAGATCCAGGTACTAATAGAATAAATGAAAATATCTCAGGTCTTCAAACATTTCAAAGAGAGGAAAGGAAGCCAGGTTGAAAGAAGAAGGGGGAGGAGGCGGGAGAGGGGGCAAAAGGGGTCACCTTACAGACGTCTCCTGCCACCTGAAGATACCCAGGCATTACGGGACTTTCCCCTGGGCCTCCAGAGAAGGGAGGGCTGGAACTCGGCCCTACCAGAAATCAGACGAGAACAGAACCAGAACTTGAGTTCTCTGCCAAGAGGAGGTGATCGGTCTCCAATCCTCAGCTCAGGCTGAGGCCCTTTGACCAGATTCCTGTGTCCAGGACCGGGGGACTAGAAAAAAGGGAAGTGACAGGAAGAGTTAAGGAGAGGAAAGAGAGAGGGAAGGGGAGAGAGTCAATAGTTTCTTGTTCCTTACCGGTTGGGGCACCCTGGCCAGTTGTCCGCGTCAGGAGACCAGGGACAAAAGGGTCCCAGTTGCGACTGCTGGGTCTGGTCCATTGGCAGGCAAGCTGGCCCCTGAGTACCCCGAGTGGTCAGGATGTCAGTTGCAGCAAAGAAGAGTCCCGCCAGAGTTGCTTTTACTGCAGGAAGGGGAACCCCTTCCAGGGCCCGAAATGGGGCTCTTGTCTAACACTTGGAAATGACTTGTCCAAGGAGACACATGTGTTGACAAAACAAGAGACTTTATTGGGAAAGGGTGCCCAGGTAGAGAGCAGTAGGGTTAGGGAACAAAAGGGAGGGGATATATGTATACCTATGGCTGATTCACGTTGAGATTTGACAGAAAACAACAAAATTCTGTAAAGCAATTATCCTTCAATTAAAAAATAAATAGATTAAAAAATAACCTAGGAAATTGAGTGATAGGGCACCACCATTCAACCCCCAGGTCCCTTCTGAGTTCTTATTGTCCCAGTGAAGTCTGTCATAGCAACAGGATCTGGTCTAGAACCAGTCACATCTCATCTCCTTCAGTCTGGAGCAGTTGAACCATTCCTTGACTTCATGCTCTTGCATTTTGAAGATAATGAGTCCAATTACTTTGTAGAATGTCCCTCAGTTTTGATTTACTGCTGTTTCCTCATGATAAAATTTGAGTTATACATCTTTGCTAGGAATTTTCCAGAAGTGATTTTGCATTCTTCTCATTGTATTACTAGAGGGCATCTCATTTAAATTCCCTTGCTGAGGATGTTAATTTTGATCACTAGATTAGAATGATATCTCACAGACCTCCTAACTATAAGTCACTTTTTTCCTCTTTATAATTAATGAGAACTTTATGGAAAGTTGGTTTGAGACTTTGTAAGTATCCTGTTAACCATAAACTTTCAATTTATTCATCAGCTCACTTATGTCAGTATGAACTCATAGATTCCTATTTTATTCCACAGACTTTTAATCTATTGCTATTTATTATCGTTATCTGTTTTGGTACCAACATATCAAGCTGGCTTTTGTGTTCTTGTGACATGTTCCATCATTCTTTGAAGACTGCTTCATTTTTTGGCACAAAAAATCATTTCAGGCTCATCTTTTATTTTTATATTCAGTCTTAGAATTAGCCATTCTTCTAAAGAACCCTGGATTCTTTTAGCATAAAAAAGGGTACTAGGAAGCCAAATTCTGAGTATTAGGTAAGTTTACCGCTACTGGGAGAAACAAATAGCAGTAAGACCCCTCTCACAGGGAAGAGTCAGGGAACACACACCTGTTTACACCTATATCTCTCTATGTATTGAACCATGAATTCACATTTATGTCCCGAATTCCAGCCCCCAGGGTTCATTTCAGTTTTTCTCTTTTCCATGTGGGTAACTGTGATAGTTAATTTTATGTGTAAACCTGATTGGGCCACGTGGTCCTCAGATATTTGGTTAGACATTATTCTGGGTGTGTTCATGAGGGTGTTTCTGGCTGAGATAAACACTGAATTGGTAGGCTGAGTAAAGCTGATTGCCCTCCCCAGTGTGGGTGGACCTGATCCAATCCACTGAAGTCCCGAGTAGAACCTCACACTGAGTAAGAGGATTCGCTCACTCTCCCTGACCATCTTCAAGCTAGGACATTGGTCTTCTTCTGCCTTTGGACCCAGACCTGGACTGACACTTGCTCTCCTGAGACTTGCTGAGACCAGTAGTTCTCCTGTTCTCAGGTCTTTGGACCAGAACCACGCGTCGGCTCTCCTGGGATTCCAGCTTGCTGACTATAAATCTCAACACTTGTCAGCTTCTATGATAATGTGAGCCAGTTCCTTATGATAAATCTTGTTCTCTGTTTGTCTCTGTGCGTGTCTACGTCTGTATCTACATATCCTACTGGGTCTGTTTCTCTGGTGAATCCAGACTGATACAGAAGCCCAGCGGCGAGCCATGACTCTCAGTATATTTACCTGTTTATCTATCATCCTGAGAGCCAGTGCTGGCTGACTTTTGCACACGTGACCCCTCTGCCCACTGTGGGCTCTAAGACCCCACACCCTCTTGTGCTGACAACCTGGCTCAGGGGCCTGTCCCTCCCCCTCTGCGTGAGGGTCCATCTTGCTCACCCTTGCCAATAGCTTTAAGACAGAACTGTTAGGAGGGCTAGGGAAGGGGAGGGAAGAGAAACGGTGAAACTAAATAAAGGAGAGGTGTAACGTGAAGAGAGACCCGATCTTTCTTTTAGAATCTGGTTCCTTCCTTCCCACTAGTTCCTTGCCTTTGTCACAAGTGTGTCCTCTAGATGCTTTAAAATCTACGTATGTGAAGCTGTTCCTGTTTCATCTCTAGTAAAAACCTTTTTGTTTTTTACTCTTTTGTATTGCTGAGGGGAGTATAGTTTATTCTTCCAGAGGACAATTTAGCAATATGGTTCAAAAGGCTTTAAAAAAATCTATACTTTTGACCTCAAATTATACTTTTAGGAATTTTTTCCTAAAGAAATAAAGACTTACAGCTTTAAAATGTTAATTAGAGCTAAAATTGGAATCATACAGAATGTTTTGTATCAAGGAAGTAGATAGAGTAAATTGTGATAAATCCATAACGTGGGATCTTATCTAATCAGTATAACAATGCAGAATTATAACTGTTGCTGTCTCTTATACACATCTTTGAANTAGAGCTAAAATTGGAATCATACAGAATGTTTTGTATCAAGGAAGTAGATAGAGTAAATTGTGATAAATCCATAACGTGGGATCTTATCTAATCAGTATAACAATGCAGAATTATAACTGTTGTGTGGAAAGACGTTCACTGTTTGTTGTTAGGTGAAAAAAAGGTATAAAATTGAATCCTAATTATAATGAAAAATTCATTATTATTTCATTGTTAATTAATGCTAGTTGATATTAATATCAATTAATTATTCATTGTAATTAATGCATTATTATTAACTATCAAGGGAAGCCCATTATAATGAAAATAATAAAAATCTGTGGATGTAGGGAAAGAAAAAACTCAGAGGGCTTATCAAAAGGGAATGTTAACAGGGACATTATGGACTTCCAGGTTTTTCTTTCCCCTTAACTGAATTTTCAGGTGGATTTTTTCTTTCACCAAATACTTTTGCTTATACAATAATCAAAGCTATGGAAAGAAATGACATACACTCTTGTCCTGACTCTGCCATCTCTGTTAATGGTACAACCAGTCTTTAAATTTGTTTTCGTAATTTGATTTATTTATGTACTTTGGGCTGTGCTACTCTCTAGGTGCAGAGCACCTGCCTCTCTTTGCAGCGGCTTCTCTTACTGAAGAGCACGCACTCTGGGGCACTCGGGCTTCAGTAGCTGTGGTTCCCATGCTTAGCTGTTCCACAGCATGTGGGATCTCCCTGGACCAGGGACTGAACCTGTGTCTCCTGCATTGGCAGGCAGATTCTTTACCACTGAGCCATCAGTGAAGCCACTCTTGAAGTCATCAAAGACTTTGATCATCATGAATGGCTCTGTCTCATTGGTCATAAAATCCTGTTGATTCTCCTTTCACAATGCTTTATAAAATTGGGGTATAATTACATTACAGTGTTGTGTTAGTTTCTGCTGTACAACGTGAATCAGCTGTAAGTATACATATATCCCCTCCCTCTTGACCCTCCCTCCTACCCCCACCCCATCTGACCCCTCTGGATCATCACAGAGCATTGAACTGAGTGACTCATGTTGTACAGCAGCTTCCTACTCGTTGCCTATTTTACACAAGGAGGTGTGTATGTGTCAGTCCTAATATCCCAATTCACCCCACCCTCCCCTTATGCCCTGTGTCCACATGTTTGTTCTCTTTGTCTGAGTCTCTATTCCTGTCCTGGAAATAGGTTTTTCTGTACCATTTTTCTAGATTCCACATATTTACATTAATATGCAATATTTGTTTTTCTCTTTCTGACTTACTTCACTCTGTATGACAATCTCTTGGTCCATCCACGTCTCTGCAAATGGCACAATTTTCTTCCTTGTAATGGCTGAGTAATATTCCATTTTGTATATATACCACACCTTCTTTATCCATTCCTCTGTTGATGGACATCTACATTGCTTCCAGGTCCTGGCTACTGTCAATAATAATGCTGCAGTGAACATTAGGGTGCATGTGTCTTTTTGAATGACATTTTTCGCAGGGCATATACCCAGGAGTGGCATTGCTGGGTCATATGGTAGTTCTCTTTTTCTTGAGGTGGCCCTTCCTGTCCTGTGTCACACTGCCCCAGCTCAGACTGCATCACCTCACCCCTGGGTTGTGGCACGGGCTGTGCTGATGGAGCTCGCCTCCACCCTGAGCCGGGCAGCAGGTGAGCAGCCTTGGGGCAATGCTGTGATCACATTGTTCCCTGCCCAGGGATCTCCAGTGGTCCTCTGTGTCCTGAATAAAGGTGGGACGTCTTTGCTCAGCCTTCTATAACCTGGTTCCAGCCTGTGTTTCCTTGGTTTCATACTTCAAGTCTCTGCTCCAGCAAACATGTTCTAGCTTCCCTTTATTTGAACACATAGATATTTTCGAGCATCTGTGGTTTGCCCAACTGCTAGGCATTGTGGAGTTACTTTTTCCTTCTGCCCTTATTCTCCAGTGCTGCACTGATCTCATCTCTTCTCTGGTCTTTCTCCCTGTGGGTGTTTCTCCACACACCTCTGGATATGATTTCCCCAGCTCAGAATAAGGTAGCTCTTTGTGCCATTTTATACCCTACATTCAGCACTCTCTAGTTGCTTCAGCTGGACAAACTGTCTCCCCTGGGGAACAGTTAGTTCACTCCAGAATCTGAGCCTCTTTCCTTGGAATTCCTCCAACCTTCCTGTCCATTTCTTTCCCTACTCTCTGTTGGAGAAAACCAGAAATGGAGATTGTAAGACTTGGACTTGAACTCCTTAATCTTCTTTCTTGAAACTGTTTGCTTCTCAACCCCCTGAATTGTAGTTTCTGCGCCTCAAAGTACTCTCAAAATTGACCTGGCCTAGATCATCAAGATCTCTGTCTGCTAAATCCAGGGGGCTCATGTATGTGAGAGGATACAGAGACTGAGGCTGCACAGAGCAGGGTCTGAGTCTCAACTTCCTCTTTCTAGTTACATATGTTGTTCAAGGACCAGTTTCCTCATCTTGTAACTGGAGGGATAATTGGAACTTCTTCCAAGGATAGTAGTAAAAGCGACGTTTTATGAATGTTTAGGAGGCTTCCCTGGTGGCTCAGACAGTAAAGTGTTTGCCTACAATGCGGGAGACCTGGATTCGATCCCTGGGTTGGGAAGATCCTCTGGAGAAGGAAATGGCTCCCTACTCCAGTGCTCTTGCCTGGAAAATCCCATGGACGGAGGAGCCTTGTAGGCTACAGTCTATGGGGTAACAAACAGTCAGACACAAATGAACGACTTCACTTTTGTGATGTTTAGGGAGTGTTTAAGCCTGTGTGTAGGACACTACAAAGTGCTCTGTAAACATCAGCCACTGCTGCTGCTGCTGCTAAGTCGCTTCAGTCGTGTCCGACTCTGTGCGACCCCATAGACGGCAGCCCACCAGGCTCCCCCGTCCCAGGGATTTTCCAGGCAAGAACACTGGAGTGGGTTGCCATTTCCTTCTCCAAGGCATGAAAGTAAGAAGTGAAAGTGAAGTCGCTCAGTTGTGTCCGACTGTTAGCGACCCCATAGACTGCAGCCCACCAGGCTCCTCTGTCCACAGGATTTGCCAGGCAAGAGTACTGGAGTGGAGTGCCATTGCCTTCTCCTTTAGCCACTGTTATGACACTGTAAAGTCCAAGCTCATGGCATTGGCTTCTGCTGTGCTTCTGTCTCATCCCCCTTGCATCTCTGCCCTCCAGCCCATTGCACTGGATTTTTGCTTTGATGAGAGCAGACTCGCTATAGCTTCCCTAACACACTCACTCTGTCCAGTCTCTGAGGTTTTGCATTTGCTTTGAAGAATATCCTTCACCCATTCCTTGTTTGAATCCCATGGACAGAGGAGCCTGGCTACAGTCCATGGGGTCGCAGAGAGTTGGACACAACTGAAGCAACTTAGCATGCATGCAGCATTCCTGGTTTACCTGATTGAACTCCTAGCCATCTTTTGAAACTAAATTCACAAGCCCCCACCTAGTGAAAGCCTACCCTCTTCTTCCTCAGTAGAGGGGTTTCCTTTCTCTTCTGTGCAGTCTTTGTACCTTGCATGTATTCTCACGTTGCATCTGCACACTGCTTTAAATCTTGTTGTTGACATTGTCACCTGCACAACTAAAGGCTCCTCCATGCTGTCCCTGTGCAGAGTTCTGTGTGTGTTCAGCCCATCTTAGACAGTCAGCAGTATTTGCTATTTGCAAAAAATGGAAGGAGGTTAAGCTTAGAAAGAGCAGAGCCCAGACCTGAAATCAGGACTTTTCATTCCTCATCCCGTTTCCTTTATCAGCATCTTCCAAAGTCACAAGCACATAGAGTCAGCTTTTTGGATTGTCATCTAATGTCTGATGACCTTGGGTTGACCCCAAGAGTGAGATTTACTGTCTAGTATTATGAAAGCTTTAGACCTCAGCCCACCTCAAAGGACTTGCATGTAAAGGGGACAAGAGTACATCAGGACAGCCGGGATATGGAAGTTCTGAGGCTGAAGGCAGGAGCCTCCAAAACCCTCATCAAAAACAAAATAAGAACTCTTTCTAAAAGTTCAGTAAAAAGAGAAAGACACTTAAAAAAATTGATATTACCGTGATCTCCAGGCTGTGTTTATTGAAACAGTCTTAGGTCCATAATCAAAACAATGTTTTATCATTTCCCCTCCAGGCTGGTCACAAGCTACAGACCGGATCATTTGACACATCTCTCGTGCACTTGAAACTCAGATTGAAACTCTGCCATCGTAACCATACAAAGAAAAATAACTTTTCAAAGCCCCAAATATATATTCTTCTGATTCATCCTTTTGATATTTTACTTGGATCAAAACCCAGATTCACTGGTTTTCTCCAAGCACACATTTGGGCTACTTCCATCATTGTTCTTGGNTTTGCATGAAATGTTCCCTTGGTATCTCTCATTTTCTTGAAGAGATCTCTAGTCTTTCCCATTCTGTTGTTTTCCTCTATTTCTTTGCACTGATCACTGAAGAAGGCTTTTTTATCTCTTCTTGCTATTCTCTGGAACTCTGCATTCAGATGCTTATATCTTTCCTTTTCTCCTTTGCTTTTCACCTCTCTTCTTTTCAGAGCTAATTGTAAGGCCTCCCCAGACAGCCATTTTGCTTTTTTGCATTTCTTTTCCATAGGGATGGTCTTGATCCCTGTTTCCTGTACAATGTCATGAGCCTCATTCCATAGTTCATCAGGCACTTTATCTATCAGATCTAGTTCCTTAAATCTATTTCTCACTTCCACTGTATAATCACAAGTGGTTCACAGATGGTTATTATTCTTTGGGGTTCACAAACTAATGTCTACCTAGACTTAATTATGACTATAAATGTTTCAAGCATTTAAAAAGTACAAATAAAAAGCAAACCACAAGACAACTGTGCCTTCTAAAACTCTGTGTAGTGCTAAAAAAAACTTTTTAAATTGAAAAATAGTATATCCTTAACCTGTTCTTTTAAGGGACCACTGAACGTACACTTTTACATGTAAGCAATTTAAATAAAATCAAAGGAACAAAATTCTTCAATATGCATAATGGTTGTTGAATCAAAAACCACAGAGTTTGCTGTAAGAGAAGGCAGATGTTTTCAACTTTTCTTTTTCTCATCTAATCTCTAAACTTATACTTTATGTGGGGAAAATTACAGTTTGTGAGAAAGACCATGTGAAACAATTTATACAGTATTATTTATATTTCAGTCATTTCTATTACACTGTTGGCAACACTGAGTAGCCAGAATAAAAGGAGGCATTTAAAAGCAACCAGAAGAAAATGACTACGTTAACATATTTTGACAATTTAGGTCAATATCTGGTAAAATACTTTACCAGTATTCAGAATGTTGACCTATGAAGCCCTCAGTAAAATAAATATGTCAAAGTGAGTAATAAGAGTGGCAAGTTCTGTTTTGAGCACAACTAAATTCTTCCAAATAAAAACTTTAATCCTGGTCAAACTATAGAATCATCTACCTGAATGCACTGAAGAGTGAACAAGAATACAGATTCTAAATAAAGTCAACCCTTGAAAGAAGGGAACTGCACAGGGCGAGTTTCCAATTTTTTCAGCTTCTAGCTTTGGAGAAAGGTGCGACTATCACCATGTAGGGAAGCCAGTATAAAACTTGAGGTTTTTTGCCTCACACAACATTGTAAATCAACCATACTTCAATTAAAAATTAATTAAAAATAAAAGTGAAACTCAAACTCCAACTTCAGTGCATGCTCAGTTGCTACCAGGCTCCTCTGTCCATGGGATTTCCTAGGCAAGAGTACTGGAGTGGCTTGCCATTGCCTTCTCCCCTGAAGCTTAAAGAGGAACAGCTTTAGAAGCTGTACTCCTATAGGAGATAATTTTATTAGTTTTCCTTTGGACACCTGACCTTGCCATACCAATAAACTAGTTTGAAAAGTTGAAAAATTCCATGTAGAAGGCCCTGCAGGGCACCAGGCATCTGGTTAAGATGACATGTTGCCTGAATTGATGGATTTCAGATGCTCAGTTTGAACTGAGCACAAGCCGGGTGCTCTTGTTCTGTGACCTTCTCTACATCTTCTGTAGTCTCCTGAGCAAGCACTCTCACAAAAGCGATCCTTAGGTTTTTAGATATGTGAGAATTTTTCATCCACAATGAACTCTGTTGGTGTTAGTCTGGTGAAAATCCACTCTTCGTCTATTTGCTTGTCATATTGGGAGGGGGTGGCAGAGAGGGGTTAGAAATGTTGTTTTATTGTTTTATTTCATAGTCAGAAAAGGTATAACCTTGCTGAGAGGGTGACAAATTCAGTTATAGTCAACCAGTACTTGACAGGCTTTATCAGAAAACCAAACAAGGAAAGAGTATGTATGCCTGCTACCAGCTGTCACAGTATTGAACAATAAATGTTTGATGAAGCCGACCTGCAAATACACACATCTCTGTGGAAGTCAGCTTTAAGTAGCAACTAGCTGACAAAATTAACAAGAAAAGGCCTTGGTAGAGGATATCAAAAGAAAAGGGAAAAAAAGGAAAACTCAAATCTCCCAATTCCTTTATTTGTTTAGCTATGTATTGAAGAGCCTCCACACAAGGTAGAATTTGAAATGCAGTTGCAGTTTTGTTAAGATAAATACACTGTTTCCATCTCAGCCCACACTGAAAATGCAGTTTGAATAATTGTCAGATTTTCCAAATTAGTTGTGCTATGAAGAAACAGAATCAGGTCTGCTGGAAATGCGAGAGTTTGGTCGTGCTTCTGAAGCAACCCCTTGCTTCTTGCTGACAGGACAGATGTAGGAGTAGCCAGCAAGGCGCAGCTGGAGGGACTCACCCAGGCCCCTGTTTTACACCCGCCAACTCTGCTTTGGGCTATCCTGTTCAAAATCATTTTTTCCTGACGCCTGCTACTGCTGCTAAGTCAGGTCAGTCGTGTCCAACTCTTGCAACCCCATAGACGGCCACCTACCAGGCACCCTGGGATTCTCCAGGCAAGAATACTGGAGTGGGTTGCCAATTCCTTCTCCAGTGCATGAAAGTGAAAAGTGAAAGTGAAGTTGCTCAGTCGTGTCCGACTCTTCGCGACCCTATGGACTGTAGCCCACCAGGCTCCTTTGTCCATGGGATTTCCTAGGCAAGAGTACTGGAGTGGGGTGCCATTGCCTTCTCCCCTGAAGCCTAAAGAGGAACAGCAACAACAACAAAAAGCCCTTAAGCCACCAAAAAGACCTCTTGGTAAAGATTCCTGTTTCCTAGCTTAACTTCTCCTCTTCCAAGTCAAAATCAGTGGTGTTTTCCACCTTAAAGGGAAAATCTATACGATAATTTTAGGTTATAGGACAAACCCAGTTTATCTCAGCAGCTTATGAAATTAGAGAAAGATCAAGCATTATTAAGATATTTCAAGTAAACAAAAAATATGCTTTTCCCACCTTCATTAATTTCCTCCCCAGTGTTTTCACTGTGCTGTTTTTTATGCTTCCATTACTAAGCTAAGTTGCTTCTTGACTTGTATTCATTTTGCATGTTTAATTATAGGTTTCCTGATGACAGGAATCTGATCTTACTTCTTGATAGCGCTCCAGTTCCAGCTATTGCTCATAGCAGGTCTCAATGCACAATGATAAAATTGACCATCAATCCAGAAATGTTTAAGGAGCTCACTTGAACCAGACATGGACATCCCATACCGGCTGCCGCTGCCCCTACATTATTACTCCAATAATGTTATTTTAATTAGTAGTTGGCAAAACATAAGAATAGATCCACTAGCTATGGAATAAAGACATAAAAGATTACATCCCAGGCTTTTCATTCAGGCGATTGAAGTAAACAGAAACTCAGGAAAGAAATTCCATATCTGTATCCCCAGATAAAGGCTTTAATGAAATATGATACACTATAATTAAACTCTCTCTCGACACATTAATGAATTTTCGCATATGCATTTACCTTGTGAGCTTTCATTCTGTTTGTTCATTTTTGAGTTCATCTCATGATAGCATCTAGTTTTTTATGGTGAAGAGAGTGATGTTATAAATTGTGTTCTGTCTATCTGAAAAAGCCATAAATATTACCTATTGGGGTTTCCCGCTTCTCATCTCTGCCTCTCCAAATTTTTTCAATCCGTATTGTGTTAAAGAATTTTTAAGATTTTTTTGAAATTATTTAGCTATTTTCAGAGTATTAAATAAAGTTTTATCTTGGTAACAGAGGTAAAGAGATGAAAATGGTCTACAATGGATGCTGTAAGAAGAAATGTTAATATAACTAAATTACCATTCATGTTGCATAGATGTGAATCTCCATATGTACCTGAAAAGGCAATAGTTCACTGCAGTTTGATAACTTGCTATTTAAAAATATGAAGAAGAGAAGAGAGATGTTGGAGGAGGAAATGAATGCCTTTTTCTCTTTGGCCACATGGCATTGCATGTGGGATCCTAGTTCCCCAACCAGAGATCAAACCCCTGCCCCATGAAATCAAAGTGCAGTCTCAACCACTGGACCTCCAGGGAAGTCCTAAGTGAATGCCTTTATATAAAAAATGTTAGGGGACAAAATTCCACAAAGAGATTTTGTGGATTTGTGTGATTTGTGGATTGATTTGTGGGTTGATGACAAAAACATACCTTGTGGTGATCAGTGAAAAGAATCAGAGGTAAGAGTTAACCTTACAGCCAGTGTTCTGTAGAAATGAAACTGTCAGTCAACCTTCTATTTCGCCTTGAAAATAGGAGAAAAGACTTGCTGAAAAATCTGACATGTATCAAAAGTGTAATGACCAAGACACAATTTTGATATCCTTTTGCCAATATCAGGCACAAATCTACCTGTCCAGATAGATTGCTACAATCCCACAATCCCTCCGAAAAGGAGGAGAAGCAGGAAGAAAAATAGTGGTTATATATGCATAAACCCCAAATAATTTGTCAAATGCAATTATACTGGTTGTGGTTATGTGTATCCTTTAATCTAGAGTTCCACTGTGAAAATGGAGAAAAACCAAATGTTAATAACAACCTTCATCTACCTCTCCTTCATGGGCATCTGTAGCTATATTATGAATTCACACCACATTTCTGTGAACTGGATATAATGTGTACGAGCAGCAAAACTCTCTAACAAATCTTGCTGAAGCAGAGATTCAATTATATATACAGCCCATGCCTACTCCCTGAGCTTTGCACTCAGTGAGGAAAACCCAGGCTCTTATTAATATCATTAGTGCAGTTAGACCAAAGAATCTAGTGATCCTACTTCAGAGTATGTATCCAAAGAAAATGAAAGCAGAGTATAGAAGAGGTATCTGTACTCTCATGTTCACTGCAGCATTATTCACAAGAGCTAAGATATGGAAACCACCTAAGTTTTCATCAACGGGTAAATAGATAAAGATATGATATATATATATATTAAATGGAATATTATCCAGCCATAGAAAAGAAATCCTGCCATTTTGACAATATGAATAGCCCTAGAAAGCACTATGCTAAATGAAATAAATGAAATAAGGGAGACAGCAAAGTAAACACTGCATGGTATTACTACTTTTACGAGGAATTCAAAAAAGAAAAAGAAAATTAAAAATCACAAAGAGAGTAAAAAAAATGTAGTTGCCAGGGGCTGGAAGGTGGGGGAAATAGAGGTTGGTAAAAAGTACAAACTTTCAGTTATGAGATTAATAAGATCTGAGAGCTAAAGTATAACATGGTGACTATAGCTGACAAGACTGGTATCATACAACAAGTTTGCTAAGACAAGAGAAGTGTCTTATGTTCTCATCAAAAATAATTTTTTTAACTAAAGTATAGTTGACTTACAATGTTGTATTAATTTCAGGTGTACTGCAAAGTGATGCAGTTAGGTATACATATATTTTTTTTCAGATTCTTTTCCATTATAGGTTATTACAAAATATTGAGTATAATTCCCTGTGCTATATAGTAGGTCTTTGTTGGTTATCTATTTTTATATATAGTAATGTGTTAATGTTAATCCAAAACTGCTAATTTTTCCCTCCCCCGACCCTTTCCCCTTTGGTAATTGTAAATTTGATTTTGTGTCTGCAGATTTATTTCTATTTCATATACAAGTTCATTTGTATCATTTTTGTTAGATTCCACANGAGAGAGAGAGAGAGAGAGAGGGAGTGAGTTCTGTGTTTGCTGGAGAATGCTGGCTTAGCATGTTTTTTAGAGGGTTTAGAGGATTTCTGTGGCTTGTTGGCTGATGTGAATAAATGTCAGGACATGTTTTGGGAAGATATGTGTGCATGTTTTCATTTATCTGAAGGAGGAGTCTAAGGAGAGGAGACTGAACATGGGGAGATGTTGTGTCTCCCTCGTGATGTAGGCAGAGGACATTTGTTAGGAGAAAACGGAAACCTCGTCAAAACTGGCAAAGTTTCCCTGGCGTGTTGTCTGGGAGGAAGAAGAGTCGGCTTACTCCACGGCTGTGGGGTTTGACTGTGGCAGCTTCTAGGAACAGAAGCGGCTGGCTGGGGGCTTGGGCGGGAGAGTGGAAGGAGCTCTGCTCCGGGCCACGGTCAAGATGCCAGTCTCTGCTCTCCCAGGCCATCCACTGGGTCCGCTCGTGCCCATGCTCAGTTGCTCAGTCATGTCCAGCTCTGTGTGACCCCATGGACTGTAGCCCGCCTGGCTCCTCTGTCCATGGGATTTCTCAGACAAGAATACTGGAGTGGTTGCCATCTCCTTCTCCCGGGGATCTTCCTGACCCAGGGATAAAACCGGGGTCTCCTGCATCTCCTGCTTGGCAGACGAGTTCTTCACCTCCTGGGAAACCCAGTGGGTCTGCTGCCACCACCCACAGAACTCAGCTCCTCGATAGCTTAAGCTCCACTGTGCATCAGGTACCCTGCCCCATCGCCCTGTCAATAGTTCACCTTTGCCCTTTTCTCTTATGCCTTGGTCTCCTCTCTCCTTTCTTTTCCAGTCGTATCTCTCTCTGTTATTGGTCCTCTCATTTTCTCATGATCTGTGCCACTGTAATTCACCCTCCCCTGACTTTATCTTTGCCCCATCCTCCTGTTGCTTCTCGCCTCTGCTTGTCTTTGGACCCTGTCTTCCTCCTTCACAGCTGCTCATCTTCCCCACCTTTCTTTTTCTCCCCCAAGCTCTGCATCGGTGCTATCGAATAGGAGCCCGAGAAAATCACTGGCAGGTGAGGAAGACCACAGCAGAACACTGAGGAAATACAGACCCTACGGTGGACAGGAACTGTGAGAATTCCTTAGAAGAATTCAAATTCTTTTCGCTTGGGCTGCTCTGAATACACAATGGGAGTATCAGAGCCAATCAAATAATGATGCTGCCTCTGGCTCATTGCAGTTCATTTTTAATAAATGTTACAGCTGGATACAATGGCCAGATGAATTTTAAGGTCCTCCCAACCCTGAGATTCCATAGTTGGTAGAATATTACAGCTGTGGTAATTTTAAACATCCTGTATTGTCTACACTCAAGTGTGCTATAATTGTCTATTCTAATTGTGGCAAAAGGCCATCTCTTTGTGTCCCAGCTCCAAGGACCAGCCACACGCTAAGCTCTGCAGTGTCATTGGACGGTCGTTGCTCTTTCCTCTCCCCTTGTCACTGATGCAGCCAGAGCCAGGGAACACTAGCACACCCAGAACCTCCAGAAAGGCCAGAGATGCTGCTTTCCAATTCCTCCCACAGTTTGGGGAGGAGACAGGCTATCAGCGCTCTCATTCCAATGTTGCTGTGGCTTCAAAACACCATAAAGCAAACTGAGAATCGCTCTGGCCAAGACTTCAGCTCCAATCTCGGCATCCTCCCATCAGGAAGAAGCCTGGTCAGAACCCCCAGCTTCTCAGCCGGAGGAGGTGGTGTGGACACAGTCATGGGAGCCTCCTCGAGCAGGAACCTCGTCTGTAGAGGACATCCATCCTGCTGCCTTCTCCCAGGATTCAAGTTGCTACCCAGTAGGGCGCTGTGGGCTTCCTGGTGGGAAAGAGCCCTCTGTCAGTGCAGGAGATGCAAGAGACTTAGGTTAGATCCCTGGGTTGGGAAGATCCCCTGGAGGAGAAAATGGCAACCCACTCCAGTGTTCTTACCTGGATAATCCCATGGACAGAGGAGCCTGGCGGGCTACAGTCTATGGGGTCGCGGAGAGTCAGACAGGACTGAAGCAACTTAACATGCATGCATGCAGGGCACCTTGCCTTGGCTTTACTGGCATCCAAGGAGGCTGGGGCGGAGAGTTTGTTGAAGTGATTTTATGTATCTATTTTCTTTTTTAACTTTTTACTTTATATTGGAGCAGTTAACAATGTTGTGATAGTTTCAAGTGCACAACAGACTCAGCCATATTAACAACATATAAATGTATCCATTTTCCTCCACCAAACTCCTCTCTGTGATGGAGAATCTAATGTGTCACTTTGGCAAAGTTGCAGTACCCAGATACTTGGTCAGACACTGGTCTACATGTTGCCATGAAAATATTTATTTTTAAAGACGAGATTAACATTTACATCAGTTGACTTTGAGTCAAGCATGGTGGAAATGGGCCTCATGCAATCAGTTGAAAGCTTAAGAGGAAAAGGACTGAGGTCCCCCAAGGAATAAGGAATTCTTAATGGCCTTTAGACTAAAGACAGTAACATAGCTTTTCTCTGGGTTTCCAGACTGCTAATTTTGGACTCACCAGTCTCCTCAGTCACATGTGCCAATTACTTAAAATAAATCTCTCGCTCTCTGTACAGTTGGCCTTTAAAAAAACATGGATTTGAACTGTACAAATTCACTTATATGAAGATTTTTCTTCAATAAACACATGCTACAGTAGTTCATGCTCTGCAATTGGTCACATCCATGGATGCTGAACTTCAGATATGGAGGCTGACTATAAACGTACCGGTGGATTTCCAACTGTACAGGTGGAATGATGCCCCAACTCCACTGTGGCTTAAGGGTCAGTCAATCTGTACAGTGTATTAGTCGCTCAGTCATGCCTGAGTCTTTGTGACCCCATGGACTGTAGCCTGCCAAGCTCCTCTGTCAATAGAGTTCTCCAGGCAAGAATACTGGAGTGGGTTACCATCCTTTCTCCAGGAGATCTTCCTGACTCAGGGATAGAACCTGGGTCTCCTGTGTTGCAGACAGATTTTTTTTACCATCTGAGCCACCAGGAAACTCAGAGCATTCTATTGGTTCTGTCTCTCTGAAGAAGCCTGCTAATACACCAGGCAAGGACTGGTCTGGGTAAAGCAGAAGGTTCTTTCATTGGCTAATGTCTCCCTGAAAAAGGTCCTTATAACAACTCATGTGTGTCCAGGATTAAATGTGATCCTGGATGGGTGACTGTGTTGTGACTGTTAAGTGTCCTAACTTCAGGGTGAACAACCGTCTTGGTTGGCCTGGGACTGAGGGTTTCCTCGAATATGGGATGTTTAGGATGAGAACTGAGAAATCTGGGAATACACTGGTCAGCCTACCCAACTTTCCCAATTTGAGCTGCTGCTTTTTCCCTATTCAAGCCTCCAACCTTTTGGAGAACATTCCAGAGGGCACCTCTGGGGGACTTGTTCAGAAATGGCTGTCCCTACTATCCCCCTCCATCTTGGTTACTGATACAATAAGCACACAACCTCTATAACAAACATGCCACTTCAAGGCCCTGGGGCTACATCCAGGAGCCGGGCAGAGCCTAACATAAACATACTGTCTTAATGTCCCTGAAGCACTTTAATTATGAGCATGCCTGCTGCCAGCAAGTGCATTTACACCCTGGTTGCAGAACTGTCCCGAGATGCTCAGCACTGGTTGCCATACACCACAGAGGCCCCTGTTCAGGTCCAGTTCTCTGGCACGGTGCTTGGGAAAAGCCATGGCTGTGTGTCCATGAGATCAGGGCCTGAGCCCGGCCGTATGGCATGCTGATGCTCTGTGACTTCAGTTTTCTGGTGAATTCCCCTGTGACTGTCAAGAGCCCTCCAGTGCCCCTGCTCTGAGGTCTTCACACCACAGACCCGCCTCCTGCTGGCTTCTGAATGGAATGCTGTGCCCAAGACCCCAGGAGAGTCTACACAGGATCAGGGCCCTCCCGCTGCCCGACTCATTCTCCTTGGGACATGGTTCCTCGGCCCCCAAGTCTGTGAGACTGGATAATGGAAAAAGTTGGGGCCTGTGGGGGTTGATGCCCCCTTGCCTGGTCACCCAGTTCCCCTCCTCTGGGGTGCTGAGTCACAGCCTCTGGGGGGTCTCCAAGCCTTCAGGCCCTCACAGGCCAAGCAGTTCCATGTGGCACATGGTTCTTGATGTGAGAAGCTGTCTGTTGGGAATTATTGTGCTGTGATTTGCCAGATGCTGAACTTCAGCACTCAGAAAAGCCACAGCCCCTCTTACCCCAGATACTGGAGTGTGTTGCCATTTCCTTCTCCAGGGGAGATTTTACAGGTGAGGAAAAGTGCTCCTAGGGATTGAATGTGTGTCCCTTGTCATACAGTATATCAGTGATGAAGTTAGGCTTTGTGACTCACTCTTGCTTTCTTACTCACTCTAAATACCTGTTCCCTTCCTCTGATGCCTCATGGCTTAACAGTCACACATGCATGACACACTGCAGTCTTGGGTGCATTCACTGTGAACTCAGCGTTAGGTTGGTGGAGCCACAGTCTCACCTCTCCCCATGTGACAGCCCATGCACTGTGAGCTTGTCTCCTCCCATCACGAGCTGGAGGCTTGCTCTCCTCTGGGAATCTGAACTTGGTGAGCCAGCTTGCTCTGGCTGGTGCCATGTTAGCAAATGAGATGTGAGAAGAGCCTCGAAAAGTGCTTGTGCAACGGGATTGGCCGCCTTTCTGCTGGAAACCCCACTCTGCTCTGCTGTGTGCTGAGTTGTGGGATGAACCTCCAGGAGGGCTGTAACAGCCTGTGAGAGGCCCCCAGCTCCCAGCGGACCCTCCCACTGACTGACGGTGACTGACTCCAGGAGCGACCGCTCAGCCAAGGCCTGCTTAATTTTGCGTAGATTTGTGGGCTAATAAATAATTCAGATGGCTTGTTACACAGCAACAGGGAAATGGTGTAGGAGGTGAAGGAGCAGCAAATGCACACCAGTGCACGCTCACACCCACATGGGCCCAGGCTCACGCTCACACCCACATCCACACCCATGCCCAGGTTCACACCCACGCCCAGGCTCACAAAGCCTGTAAGCCTATTCTGATCCAGCTCCCATGTAATTTTGTGCTGTACCAAGGGGTGGAGAGGCCCTGCTATACTCTTGGGGGAGCCCCACCTGGGTAACTGGCCTGCCTTCCTATATTCCTCCCTCCCATTATCTTCTTGTTTCAGACTCTGTGTTGGGTGGGGGTTGGAGTGTGGGTGGGGNGATGGTGGAGTTATACAGTTTGTGATGCAAAATGGCACACACAGGGCTGTGAAGCAGAGAGAAGGGTGGGCTTGTAGCTGTCTCTTATACACATCTGGTGGGAATGGACCTCTTCCCTCGGACTTCTCCTCTGTAGGATAATGAAGTCCTAGTTCTTGGGTTGATTCTTCTGCTTTGTAAATTCCAAAGCTGCAAATGTTTCAGGAATGCACAGTTTTTCCTTCTTTCTGTTGAGCTCACAGTTCAGTGTCTCCTGCCTTTTGCTGTGTGTATATGTTCTGTGGGGAGAATGGGAACCGGAGAAAGCATCCTCTGATTTCTCTATGAGTGGAGGGTGGGTTGATGAGAAAATGTTGAGAAGTTTCCACTCCAGAGTATGGGTGGTTTGCATACCAGTCTGAGGATTAATTTTCTTCCAAATACTAATCCTGCTTTCCTCTCATCTAGATTACATGAGAAATTTGTATTTCTCTTTGTAACACAACATAGGCCTTATTTCTTACAATCTAAAAACCCTGTCTATTTAGACTTCTGTCCAGTGGAAAACAATACCTTTTATATGAGGTGTGAATACCCTTTTAGTCAATTTATCATTCTTATTGTATTATGTTTAGGCCCTCATGAACTGCATTCTAGTTAAATATAAAAGCACACAAATATCTCAGATTGTCAATCAGTTCTTCACTGTGTCTGAAAAAAAGACTGTCAGCAAGATTTGGTTTGATATTTTGGTTGAAACCATCCAGCAAACATCTAGAGAAGGAAACGGTGAACTTTCTGTAAAGGGTAAAGTAGTAAATACTTCAGGCTTTGCTTTCATGTGGTTTTGGTCAGAGGCGCTCAACTCTTCTGTTGTAGCACTGAGGAAACTCTGGGGCAACAGTAAATGAACACGCGTGGCTGTGTGCCAATAAAACTCTGTTTTAGAAACCTGGTGTGGGCTAGATCGGGCCCAGCAGGTCGCAGTTGGCCAGCCCCTGACCTAGGACACGGTCTTTCTGAGCTGTTGACACACAGTCCTTGAGGTTATACTGAGTGAGTGAGTGAAAGTCGCTCAGTCATGGCCGGCTCTTTGCAACCCCATGAACTATACAGTCCATGGAATTCTCCAAGCCAGTTTATATTGGGTTGGCTTAAAAGTTTGTTCAAGAGTTTCTGTAAGATGTTATGCAAAAGCTGAATGAACTTTTGGGTCAACCCAATACATTAACCTTCCCAAGACAACTTTTCTTAGATGCACTGTTATGCTAATCTCTGGCATTTCAGTGATAAAGCATCCATCTGCAATTCAGGAGGCTGTCTACAATGCAGGGGTGTGGGTTCAAACCCTGGGTCAGGAAGATCCCCTGAAAGAGGAAATAACAACCCACTCCAGTATTCTTGCCTGGAAAATCTCACAGACAGAGGAGCCTGACAGGCTACAGTCCACGGGGTCACACTGGAACACTGGTGTTGGAAAGGACCTTCCAACCACCAGGTAGCATCTAGGCTCATCCTTTTATTTTGCAGGCTCAACAAAATGAAGCAAGATCACCGAGAATTAGGAAGCAGAACCCATTGTCCCGACTCAGCTGAGAATACACTATTTGCTAGGCATCCTTCTTTGGAAACTTGCAGCAAGTTTCCAAGAGGCTTTCACAGTAGGGACAGTCAACATCTGCATGTCACTGTATGATCTACTGAGTAGGACATGGTATCCTATGTTGTACAGGAGCAGATTGATCTCAGTGACTTAAGTGACTTGCTCATGATTGCAGAATGGGTAAGTGATAGATCCGGACACTGACTTATGCCTTCGGACCCGAAGACTGGTGCTCTTTTTAGCTTCATCAAGCATGATTGCTCCACAGGCTCCGTTCTGCAGATAATGCTCCACTTGCATTTACCTGGCAAGATGCAAAACCAGTTAAGGTAGGAATAAGGTTGTGCCTTCCCCTTAACTGGGAGCTTTGTTCAGGGTAGAGCAGTGGCAGGGGTCCTTCTCGGCCCCTGTCTTTGGAATTTTGATCCTGAGGTCTGCGCCTGGCTGGTGTGAGATCTTACAGTGATCCCAGTGCTTGAAATTAAGGATGTCCAGAGTTCTCTGGCACCACCCCATGAAGTGCCAGAATCTGGAATCCACACCATCTTTTATTGCATAAGTTCTCAGAGATTAGCAAATGCAAGGCGTTCGCTGAATAGTGGTCAGTAAACACAGAATGATTCAGGCAGACAAGCTTAACCCTGGACATGCTTTCTGCAGCCTGATTTTTTATTCTCTCCTGGAGGGAAGAAGCGGTGAGTTTGTATAATACATCCTGTGGCCGGGTACACACGGAGCAGTACAGGGTGCCCAGAAACAAGGCACTACCTGGGATCCGTCAGTCCCTTCTCGCCTGCCCGTGACAACCTGCCAGGGCTGTGGGGCCTGGCTGCCTCCTCCCCCTCACATTCCTGAGCTCTGCTGAACCCACCCAGCTAAGCCCAGCCTGCCAAGCAACCTGGCACACAGAGCACGGTGAACCGCCTGGAAGAATGCAGGGGCTGAGGCCAAGGCCTGCTTGGGTTTATCATCATTTATCGTGGTGTATTTATTTGATTATATTTGCAATTTCTTCTTTATTTTCTTTCCTTGCTCTTAGCTGACTTATGACAAGACTTTCTGGCATCACATCTAATTACACTGTTTTAAAAGTCTCCCTTCACTTTCAATCTTCTGGTGAATATTTTTCAACCAACTTGATGGGATTAAAACTAAGTTGGCCAGATGGCTTCTTTGCACCTAATTTAGCACAGTCCAGCGGTGCCAAATTTCCAGGGCACAGGGACCCGTTATCCCCTCATTCACTTCCTTGAGCTGCTCGACTCTGTCCTGCCTTTTATATTTATCAAATCTGGAAATGGATTTAAGGAAATGAGCCGCTGTTCCTGAGCTAAAAGGAGCCCCGAGGCTTTAGGGTTTGGCAGGGAAATGCAGCAGCATGCTGGGAGGGGCCCCAAGTGGCATGAGGGGTCATCCTTTCATCCTGAAGTGCTGCTCCCCGGAGCCCAGCTCAGAAGGGAGATAAATGGACTAGAACTGTGGGTGGACCCCAGTTTGCATTCTCTCTCTGTTTTGTTCACTGTCTAAATTGGTGAGAGGGTATGAGAGTTTTCTGGTTAATGCTTAGATTCATCCATCTCTCTAATATTTCCTTTGTTCTTGTTCTGTTGCTCAGTCATGTCCAACTCTTTGCGACTCCATGGACTGCAGCACATCAGACTTCCCTCTCCTTCACCATTTCCTGGAGTTTGCTTTAACTCATGTCCATCGAGTCAGTGATGCCATCCACCCGTCTCGTCCTCTGTTGTCCCCTTATTCTCCTGCCTTCAATCTTTCCCAGCATCAGGGTCTTTTCCAGTGAGTCAGTTCTTCGCATCAGGTAGCAAAAGTGTTGGAGCTTCAGCTTCAGCGTCAGTCCTTCCGATGAGTATTCAAAGTTGATTTGCTTTAAGATTTACTGGTTTGATCTGCTTGCTGTCCAAGGGACTCTCAAGAGTCTTCTCCAGCACCACAGTTTGAAAGCACCAGTTGGACCCAAATAAAGCCATAAAAACCCCAGAGTGAGGAAGTATTGGTGAGCAGCTCTTCCCTGATACAAGAAACAGCTACAGAGAAGACCACTGGCTCCTCTAGTGAAAGGGAACAATGAGGTCATCTCAACCATCCCCCGGTCTCCATGAAGAACACAAGGGAAAGCTTTCCAAGGAAAGGATTCTTCACAGCTTTTAAGATATTTTATTTTTAAAATGACTGAATTTTGATCATGTTTGTGTTATGCCACATGCTATTCAACTGTACGGCAAAATCCTTCTCCCATAGAGCTCCCAGGGCAAGAGGACAGATAAGATGGTGGAGTTATACAGTTTGTGATGCAAAATGGCACACACAGGGCTGTGAAGCAGAGAGAAGGGTGGGCTTGTAGTGTGTGGAAGGCCTCCCAGGGAATGAGAATTCCCTGTGAAAATGCTGTTCAAATGTGTGTCTCATCCCTGGAGGGAGACTGTGGAGCCTCTGGTCATTAGCATCATCTAAAATATTTCTGATTGAGAGAAATCCTCCTGTCTAACATCAATCCCTTCATTATAATTTACATTACTTCATGTTTTCTCCTAGAAGAGATAAGACTAGCATATCAGTAGGCTATCTTGCCTATATTGGAGGCATGGGAAGTTCATTTATACATTTAAAATTTGGAATAGTCCCTACCTTCAAGTTGAGATCATTGTAGATTCATATGTAGTTTTATTTATTTATTTTTTATATTTATTTTTTTACTTTACAATATTGTATTGGTTTTACCGTACATTGACATGAATCCACCATGGGGGTACATGTGTTCCCCATCCTGAACCCCCCTCCCACCTCCCTCCTCATCCCATCCCTCTGGGTCATCTCAGTGCACCAGCCCCAAGCATCCTGTATCATGCATTGAACCTGGACTGGTGATTCATTTCACATATGATAATATATATGTTTCAATGATGTTCTTCCAAATCATCCTACCTTCACTCTCTCCCACAGAGTCCAAAAGACTGTTCTATACATCTGGGTCTCTTTTGCTATNCGCATGAGGTGGCCAAAGTACTGGAGTTTCAGCTTCAGCATCATTCCCTCCAAAGAAATCCCAGGGCTAGTGATCCCCAAATCTCCTCCTAACTGGACTGCTGGCCTGTTGTCCTGCTTCCCTCAACGCAGGCTCTGCCCTGGAGTCAGGTGATTCCTTTCCACGGCACAGTATGCAATCAGGTAACTTCCTGGTTAAACAGTTTTCACGGCTGCCATTTCTTATGAGAGCCCAAACACATTGTAGCCCAGAGACTCCTCATCAGGCCCCAGTTCACCTCTCTTTGCTGTTGTTCAGTTGCTCATTCATGTCCGACTCTTTGTGACCCCCATGGACTTCAGCACACGTCTTCCCTGTCCTTCACTATCTCTCGGAGTTTGCTCAGATTCACATCCATTGAGTTTACCTCTTATTCCTTATCTATTGCTAGGTTCTCTGCTTGCTCTGTGCTCAGTAGTATACAGATAGAGTGGAAGTTGTGTTATCTATAAAAATTAATACAAGATATTGTGTAAGATAGAGAATCATAAAAAATGATATGCACATAGGATGCATATTTTATCTCCAAGCACATCAATGTGTATTTATTCAGCAATGTTTTGAAATAGAGCCAACACTTCTTCTTGGAATGTGAGTAAGCTGATGGGTGTCAAGAGTCATCTTTCTTGCAGAAACCACACCCAACCAACCACACCCTTATTTATGATTTCCAGTTACAGTCTTTCAGAAAGTGGGTCATAGACTTGATGATTGGGAAGCAATATGAGTGAATAATTCTTCTACATGTTAAAGACTTTGTTTTCTCCTGTAGGCTATCAGAGTTGTTTTTGTTTTGCTGTTCAGTTGTTTGTTGTATCCAACTCTTTGCGACCCCATGGACTGCAGCACGCCAGTCTTCCCTGTCCTTCATTATTTCCTGGAGTTTGCTCAAACCCATGTCCATTGAGTCAATGATGCTATCCAACCATCTCATCCTCTGTCACCCCCTTCTCCTCCTGCCTTCAGTCTTTCCCAGCATCAGGGTCTTTTCCAGTGAGTCAGTTCTTTGCATCAGGTGGCCAAAGTATTGGATCTTCAGCTTCAGCATCAGTCCTTCCAATGAATATTCAGGGTTGATTTCCTTTAGGATGGACTGGTTTGATCTCCTTGCTGCCCAAGGGACTCTCAAGAGTCTTATGCAAGGGTTTTATCCATATCTAACTTGATAGTATTTTCTTTTTAGGATTCACCTTCTTGAAATCTTTCAAAGCATCCTACTTAGAATAAAAATAGCAACTTTCTTTTCACAATCCTATATCATGANAGAGTCTTATGCAAGGGTTTTATCCATATCTAACTTGATAGTATTTTCTTTTTAGGATTCACCTTCTTGAAATCTTTCAAAGCATCCTACTTAGAATAAAAATAGCAACTTTCTTTTCACAATCCTATATCATGAATTTTCATGGTATTTAATTAAATTACACAAATAAGATAATTTAAAAACTGGCATAAACAGCTTTGGAAGCAAATCCAGCTTATCCTTGATTAGCATTTAACTCATCTGGGTGGGTGGGCAGAAGTGCACAGGCTTACAACCACACGTGCACAGTGTGCTGTGGGCAGTCGGTTTGTTTCATTTGAGTTAATATAAGGGAAGGCTGCTTAAGAGAATATCCATTCTCTTTGCATTCTGTGTGTGTGTTTGGTTGCACCATGCAGCTCGAGGAATCTTAGTTCCTTGACCAGGAATTGAACCTGTGTCCCCTGCAGTGGAAGTGCAGAGTGTTAACCACTGAAACAGCAGGGAAGTCCCTATTTAGAGTTCTTCAAATGCTCCTTTCCAGGCTTTTGCCTAAGTTTCTTCCTGTTGGGGTACTGTTTCCCATTTAAGTTCACTCCTGATTCTTCATGTGTCAGTATACTTATCACTTCATTTGATAAGCCTTCTCTAACTCTCCAGGATTTGAATAGAAGCCTTATTATGTGCTATATAGATTTCTATCTCCCTCTATGAGGTTCTTCAACATTTTGGGCCAGATTATTCTGTCTTGTTGGGGTCTGTTCTGTGTTTAGCATCATCCTTGGCCTCTCCTTGATGCCAACAGCACCCTCCACCAAACTATGCTAATCAAAGATGTCTTCCAATGTTACTGATGTGCCCTGGGGGATAGAATTGTCCTGGGAGAGAACCACTGCTCTGGATTATAAATGTTTGATATAAACATTTGTTAAATGACTGAATGACTTTATTACTTGGCCTGAAACAAAATCGGACATCAACAAAGCTGCATGTAAATTTGAAAAAGTACTCAGACTTGTTTCAGACCTCCTGGAAAATACATTTCAGTGCACTTTTTATTTGGGACTTTGCTACCATCCTAGGAAGTTGCTTTTACTACTTATAAGAAAATGCTATGATGTTTTGTATATTTTACGTTATTTTTAGCATGTTGCAAGTCTGTCTCTCTTTCATTTCTCTGCCCAAATCTTAGACCTTCACTGTAGGAAAGATATTCTACCAGTCAACTGAGATTTACCAGTACATTTCCAGGGAAATTTTGATCTCCATGAGCCTAAAGTTTGTGCAGGAATGAATATGTATAAGGAAGGAGGGTTGGGTTAGAAGCACAGCTAACTTAGCCTCCCTGCATCCTGTTTAGCAGTCTCTGTGTACTCCATGCAGACCACCTCACCAGAAGTCTAGGTGGGAATCTTTTCCATATTTCCTCAACACTGGCCCATCTGCCTATGGAAATGTTACTCATCTGTTTGACAAATATTTTTGAGCTCCTAATATTTTGAGTCAGACACTGGATTAAATGTTGGTCACCATATGTATGTTATGTGATTCACCTAAAAGTAAGTTTATATGATAGGACATTGGCCCATCATTGGACTCAATGCTGGTCAGAATCCTCTGTTATCTAGCGTATGCTTCCCTCAGTTTAAGGGAAAGTTGGGAGGTGATTGAGAAGACAAAGAATGGTTAAAAGGCTGACTGTCTTGCTTGAGGAATTGCTGCAAACACTGAGGTTCTTGTCTGTGGGACCATCAGCCCCCGGGGGACGGTTCTTAACTAGAAATGGGATCCCTCACGGATGCACGGGTCCAGGCTGCCAGGACATCACGGGTGCTTCCTGACATGTGTGCTGCTGGCCCCCCAGTGACAGCGGGCCCACCCACCATCCTAGAGACCCGTGCCTCCACCCCCAACAGTGAACCTCATCTTCAGAACTGACCTGCAGGAAGTTCTCTCACTAGGACATCCCTACGTGCCTAACTCTGCTTGTGAAGATGGGTTTATCTGAACGCTTCCAGGAATGACTCTTACGGTTTGTGAATTTTTTCCCTCCTTGAGCTGTGGAAATGGCAGGTTGGATGACAAAACTCAGACAGGCACATTTTCTGTTAACAGAGGGCCTGCAGAAGATGAGAGGGACATTCCTGCAGGGCTCCCCGCTCTGGTCCACCCTGGCTTCCTTTTCCATTTCTGATGCTTCCAGCCTTGCAAACATACACAGCATCACCATGGTGACCCTGGGACAGATACACGCACAAGACACGGCTCTCCTCTGATGCTTTGTTAGCAGAGCAGAAAACCTGTAAAAGCTTTCAGAGTCACTGGGTTTCACCCTCTGGCTTTCAGACAGGAGCAGCTGCCTCACTCGTCAGCATGATGTCATTTCCTTTGAGTTTTGCTTTGCCGGCGGAAGTGACCTCAAGCTTACGGAAATATCATTCCGGGATGAACAGAGCCTCCGACGCCAAGACCCACCTTATGTGGTTGGCCAGCTGTTGGGTGGGGTCATGGTCTCCACCCTGGACTGTAAGCTCCCTGCTCTCTGCCTGAGACCGTGAGAGGTCATCACCTCTGTGTGTGTTTGATGTGTACATGCTTGTCTCTATTCCCACGCCCTCCAGGCCACCGCCTCCTTACATGGAGAGTGTACAGGCTCCTCATGTTTCTGATGCCTCTCTCCCTGCACCACCCATTGTCCTGCAGGATCTGGTTATGGCATGTCACAGTGAGTTCTTGTTTACGTCCAGCCCTTTTTCCCAGGTGAAATTAGGCTTAAATAAGTACTAAGTGGGGACAGGGAAAAATAACTGCAATGAAGAATACACAGCAGCAGAGAAATGAGGGTCACAATGGGTGGGGCTCAGTGGGAGGCATTCAGGGCAGAGCTGGGATCAGGGCTTGTCTGTCAGCCCCACCACTTGGGGTGTGTCCAGAGCACCAGCTCCCTTTCCTTCACTCTATATGACAGATTCTAGGCCCATCCACATCTGTACAAATGACCCAGTTTCTTGTCTTTTAATGGCTGAGTAATACTCCATTGTGTATATGTACCACATCTTTATGCATTCATCTGGTGATAGGACATTTAGGCTGCCGCCATATCCTGGCTCTTGTAAAGAGTGCTGCTGCAGCAAACACTGGGGTGCGTGTATCTTTTTGAATGACAGCTTTAGCGCATGTATGTAGAATCTAGAAAAATGATACAGATGCACGTTTTTGCAGAGCAGGAATAGAGATGCAGATGTAGAGAATGGATGTGTTGACACAGGAAGGTGAGGGGAGGGAGGGATGAATTGGGAGCTCCCTGCTGTATAGCACAGGGAGCTCAGCTCAGTGCTCTGTGATGACCCAGGGAGGTGGGATGGTNAGTTAGGAAGGTAAAATGTCAAGAAAGCCAAGGGATACAGGTTGGGAACTCAGAAAAGCACCACAATCAAATGTAGAGCTAGGAATCAGGAAAGATTCTGGTGTTAGAAAGTTTTATTGACCTGCAGCAGAGCAGAGTTCTGGTTGTGTTGTAGGTGGTCAGGAACCTTCACTTCATGGACTTCCTTGGTGGTCCAGTGACTAAGACCCCATGATCCCAAAGCATGGGGCCCAGGTTCAGTCCCTGGTTAGGGAAACTAGATCTCATACTGAGAGAGTCAGTTCCTAGGCAGGTTGATAAGAAGTCTGGGGTCCCTGAGGAGGAAAAGGAGGTCTGGAGCTCTTGAGGAGGAGATAGGGGTCTGGAATTCTCAAGAAGGAGGAAAGGACAAACGTCTTTTTATTTATTTATTTTTCTCTACATTACTTAGTCACCTAAAACTTTTTTGTTTGTTTCTTTTTTATTTTAAGCCTGGAACTAATAATTACACAATGAACAACTCAGTTTAAACTCATTACCACGGTTATACAGTTATATAACAATAATGTATCCTGCTTGAGAACAGTTTCTCCTTCCTGAAAACCTTCTGACTAGTCCTGATATCTTAGAATGTATGTTATGGGAGTGGGTCTGGTAAGATCTTTCTATTGTTAAATTCTAATCCTGTTACCATAAAATGTAAATTGTGGGAGTGGATCTGGTAAAATTTTTACAAACGAGACATTCTTTTAATTTATTGGAATAGCTAATTTAAAAAGTATATAACTACTTTGCTTAGACTAGCGAGGAGGAAACTCTCTGTCCTTGTTCTGGTGTCTAAGTCAGAAGCTTTCGCTGTCTCTTTTCATACTTTAATAAAATTCTGCTACACAAAAGCTCTTGAGTGATCAAGGCTGGTACCTGGTCCTGAAGCTCAGTTTTCTTCAGAGATCAAGAATCTGACACCATTCACCATAAGCTATCAATATGTCACAATTAAGTGTTCACATGCCCCCCTAAAAGATCTGGCATGCTACAACTAAGACCTGGGGCAGTCAAATAAAATAAATAAGTATTTTTAAAATACTTATTTTGGCCTGCATTCCAAGAGTGGGAGAATGAATAGAAGGAGAGAAAATAGATAATGTCTGCCCAATAGATCCTGTTCCAAAAAGAGCTTGTGCAGGATTGACATGCAATTTCAGGAAGATGGAAGAGGTTTAATCTTGTCATGGCAGCTGTTGGAAGATGGAGATTCTGGAAGCATCAATTCCATTTGACTTAACAATTTGATGTGATATCTTTAAAGTCCTTTGCTTGTTTCACATAATTGCTTTTGAACTTTGGGAAAATTTGTGTGAATATTTTTGAGTTGTACAAAGATTATAAAAATTATTTTCTTCACTTTATAATAATTGACCTGATTTGCAAGGCATAATTAAGGTGCAGAAAGTTGGAAATATTCAGCTCTTAATGAAAAAGTTTCTTCTTACCTTTATGATCAAACAAAAGTTTTTACAATATATTAAGACAGAAAAATGTCTTTTGTTCATGGAAAAATTTCAAGTGTATTTTTATACTTATGTTTTTGTACTACATTCTAATCATTATTGTATGACATCAGAAAGCTACAAAACCACATCATATTACCATGGCACCATACAAAATTGCCTTTATACAATAATATACAATAATTTGACTTTCAAATAATGCCACTACTTTCATTTAGTATCTATCTAAAAATTAGTCATGAACAAAATAGCTATATTAAATATTAAAATGAAGACAATAAAATGACTGAAAAAATTATCCCATGCCTTATGAAATTCATTATTTTTTGTTTAAGGTTCTTAATTCTTCTTAAGAGGTCCATGCTAAGAACACAGATAAAGAAAGTAGCAAAACCATTAAAACAGTGTATGGCGTGTGTTTTAGTTCTGATAAACAACCAAAAACGGAAAACGTAATCCCTTTTTGTCTAACGGCACTTCTATAAACCACCACATAGGCTTCCCAGGTGGCGCAGTGATAAAGAATCCGCCTGCCAGGGCAGGAGATGCAGGAGACGCGGTTCAAACCCTGGGTCGGGAAGACACTCTGGAGTAGGAAATGGCAATCTGCTCCAGTCTACTCATCTGGAAAATTACATGGACAGAGGAGCCTAGCAGTTTACAGTCCATGGGGCTACAGAGAGTCAGACAGGACTGAGCACGCACACATAAACCATCACGTTCCCCCTCGGTTATCAGGAAGTTCAGTTGAAATTTCTTAAAACAATCTCCTACAGATTATCTTTCTTTTTTTCATAATCATTTCTCTATTCTGATTTTACTACTTGGATTTTTTATTCATTCTCACACTATTGGTTTGCCAGTCTATTGAATGTCTTCTTTAATATCACCAGTTTTCTTATAACCTATTTGGAAAGGGGCAGACATAAATGGTAAATACTGAATATCACACCCAAGTTCAATAAACAAACGCATTTTAGGAAAAATATTAAGATATATTTTTAAAAAATTAATTAGCACTAAATTAAAGTTACAGATTTAAATATCATTGCTATTTAAGTTAATTCAGCTGAATGTTGAAATCAGCTTTATTAATGAAACTTACATTCCTATTAAAAATAATCTAGAGACAAAAAGAGGACAATAGAATAGACTATAAATTAGAAATGATCTCAGTACTATAGGGCATGAAACGAAAATAGTGAGTGAAAGTCACTCAATCATGTCTGACTCTTTGCGACACCGTGGAGTATACAGTCCTGGAATTCTCCAGGCCAGAATATTGGAGTGGGTAACCTTTCCCTTCTCCAGGGGATTTTTCCAGGGATCAAACCTAGGTCTCCTAAACTGCAGGTGGATTCTTTACCAGCTGAGCCATAAGGGAAGCCTAAGAATCCTGCAGTGGATATCCTATCCCTTCTCCAGCAGATCTTCCTGACCCAGGAATGGAACCAGTGTCTCCTGCCTTGCAAGCAGATTCTTTACCAACTGAGCTATAAGGGAAGCCCTAAAAAGTGAAAGTGAAAGTCGTTCAGTCGTGTCCAGCTTTTTACAACCCAATGAACTACACAGTCCTGGAATTCTCCAGGCCAGAATACCAGAGTGGGTAGCCTTTCCCTTCTCCACAGGATCTTCCCAACCCATAGATCAAACCCAGGTCTCCCTCATTGCAGGCAAATTCTTCACCAGCTGAGCCACAATGGAAACAAAAGAATATTGGGGTGTTAGCCTTTCTCTTCTCCAGTAGATCTTCCTGACCCAGGAATCAAACCAGGGTCTCCTGCATTGCAGGCAGATTCTTTGGCAATTGAGCTATCAGGGAAGCTTGAAGTGAAAATAAGTATAATCTATTAAGGGTAGTGGTAATTTTCCTCATCAGGGAGACTGGGGATCCACTTCTTACTCTGATCATTCCATTCACAAGTTATCTGATTTTTATTGAGTCTTGATGTTTTGAGATTTCAGTTTTTTATATCTGTTAAAATGAATAAATTTGACTTACCGGTAAGGCTCCTTCCAACTCTAAAATTCCTTTCCAGGAATATTTTTTAAAGTCTTGATAGATGTGCTACTTATTTTTGTTTTGCTTTATTTTTGTTAACTATATATAATAATGGGTTAGTAAGCAAAAATATTGCATAAAACCATATAGAAAAAGGAAAGAAAAAGAGATAGCTCTACTACTCCAGAATTTCTTTTGAAAGAATATGCATTGCACACTTTAGTAAACTTACTTTAAAAATGTTTTACTTCCAGAAGTTTGTGAAATTGTAATCAACACTAAACAGTACTTAAAACCAGTTACATTTGCCATAAAAGATAAAGACTGAGAATCTTTTCAGAACATTTATGATTTTGGTATCTTACAAAGTTACATTTGGTTTGCTGGGTTCTCTGTATGATGTGTTCTACACACACTTTCTTTCAGAATTTCAGAGAGTGTATTACCTATGTTCTCCTCTAGGAGTTTTATAGTTTCTGGTCTTACATTTAGATCTTTAATCCATTTTGAGTTTATTTTTGTGTATGGTTTAGAAACTGTTCTAGTTTCACTTTTTACAAGTGGTTGACCAGTTTTCCCAGCACCTCTTGTTAAAGAGATTGTCTTTTCTCCATTGTATATTCTTGTCTCCTTTGTTAAAGATAAGGTGTCCATAGGTGTGTGGGTTTATCTCTGGGCTTTTTATTTTGTTCCATTGGTCTTCTTTCAGAATTTCAACACATTTACCGAAGTGGGAATCTGGAAAACAGATCAGTCAAAATGAAAACTCCATATTTTGACATCATTCTTCACTTNTCTTGTCTCCTTTGTTAAAGATAAGGTGTCCATAGGTGTGTGGGTTTATCTCTGGGCTTTTTATTTTGTTCCATTGGTCTTCTTTCAGAATTTCAACACATTTACCGAAGTGGGAATCTGGAAAACAGATCAGTCAAAATGAAAACTCCATATTTTGACATCATTCTTCACTTTTTCTCTGAGTTTCCAAAAAGGTTTGATTCGAATCTGATTTGGGAGTGAATTTACTTCATTGCCTTTTCTAAAACCAGCTTGAACAGGCAATCAAGGAAACTCACTCCCAAATCAGATTCAAATCAAAACTTTTAGAAAACTCAAAGAAAAAGTGAATTGCCAACATTCGCTGGATCATCAAAAAAGCAAGAGAGTTCCAGAAACAGATCTATTTCTGCTTTATTGACTATGCCAAAGCCTTTGACTGTGTNGTGTTGGTGCTGGTGGTGCCGGTGGGGTGCTGCTCAAGGCATTGTGGGTGGCTTCTCCTGCTTGGCACTTGGCGCTTCCCCAGCAAACTCCTGGCACCGGCCATGGAGCCCCAGGGATCTCTGCGGACGAGCGTGCTGCCGGGGACGCACGGTCCCCGCCTCGTTCCTGCTGGACCCTCTGCCAAGTAGCACGAGGCCTCCCAAGGACAGCCACCCACAAAGACTGCTTGCCCATCTTCTCCGCGGACGCTGCTCGGCGTCTGAGGCATTTTCGAGAGCCTGTCCGGCCGGAAGGACACGGTTCGTGGGCCTGCACCCGCTCTCCCCTGTCCCCCGAAGGGCTCCGGAGATCGTCTCCTTGCTCGGCTGGCTGGGAGCGTTCTGGGAGGCGTCTCCAGGCCGCGTCACTCACCAGAGGCCAGCGGTGCGGCCAANGGAAGGACACGGTTCGTGGGCCTGCACCCGCTCTCCCCTGTCCCCCGAAGGGCTCCGGAGATCGTCTCCTTGCTCGGCTGGCTGGGAGCGTTCTGGGAGGCGTCTCCAGGCCGCGTCACTCACCAGAGGCCAGCGGTGCGGCCAAGGACTGGGGACAGGAAAGAAAGGCAAAGCCACACCCAAAGTCCCATCCAGAGAGGACTCTCCCACCCTCGCAGGAGTGCGAGGCCCTCGCACCGTGCTCAGACCCGCTCGCGCAGCCCATCCGACTTCCCAGCAGAGCCAGCCCTGGAGAGCTGAGCCGCTCAGGCACGAACCCATTCCCAGGGAACAGCGAGTCCCGGGGCTCGCTCCAGGCCCCGCCTCTTCCCAGGAGGCTGCAGCGTCCTCAGCGCCAGAGAGGAACTGTCTCCTCGTCGGCACTCTTGCGGCTTCACCCAGGGCGTGCTGTGATGTTCACAAGATTGCAGGAATGAAATAGTCAGAAATATTGGTCTTAACTGTTCTCTGTATTGCTAGAATTCACCTGTGTTACTCCCTTTTCCAGACTTTTATATTTGAAAGTCTTTTAATCTTAGTGTTTTTATTTCATTTCTTATTATTGCTCCATTTGGATTTTCTATTCTTATTAGTTGATTTTTGTTAGGTTGTACTTTTCAAAAAATATGTCTGTTTCTTCTAGGTTCTCTATTTTATTCAGTTCAGTTCAGTCACTCAGTCGTGTCTGACTCTTCGCGACCCCATGAATCGCAGCATGCCTNAGGTGGGATGGGGGAGGTGGGGAGGAGGTCGGAGGGAGGTCCAACAGGGAGGGGACATAAGTTTACATATAGCTGATTCACTTTGTTGTACAGCAGAGACTTAAAACAACATTGTAAAGCAAAAGAGAAGGCTAAATCTGACCCCTGGCTAATACATTTGGGGTCTGGAGAGGGATGTTGTCTTTTGGCTCTGCGGGAATAGGGTGAATGATGGGGATCGCTTTCTGATGCCTTTGGTTGGTGCAGCAGGAGGGGTTTTCTTCTCCTGAAGTAAATGAGTGTATCTTCCCTAAGGGTGAGAAAGAAGAAAGTTGATGATGAGGGCTCTCTCTGGAGAAGGAAGAGCAGATCTGAAGAGCTCTCCATTCATCAAGTCATCCCTTCGGTTCTAAAAGGAGGGTCCACCCACTCTGTCATCAAGTCCCAAGTTCTCTGGCTTTTGGGATTTGCCTGGACCTGGTTAGACCAACTTCAACTCCACTTCTCAGCACACCCATACTGCCACAGCAGGCACATCGCCTTCTTAGTCCTTGAAGGCTACATCCTACTGCCTGCTCCCATATCTTGGGTCATCTGCCTCCCCTCCCTGCTGGGTTCCTGAAGCTCCTTGTTGTGAAGGCCAAGTTCAAAATCACTGCTTCCACACGTGTACGGACAGATAGCTCCCCCCAGGGGATCTCTCTCCTGCCCTGTGCAGCCTTGGCCGCTGCAGTCTGCACACACGTCTTCCTCCAGGGCTCCCTGTGTATAAGGCCTGTCCTGTGGAGCTCCAGGCTGGAGACAGTGTTGCGCCAGGGACAGGGCCAGATCGTGGGGAGCACTCTGTTGCCACCTGCTGAGCTTCCCAAAAGTTTGCACTGCAGACTAGGCATGCTCCTGGTTGCCTACCCCAAGTACATTCCCTTCTTCTGCCTTGGTCACAAAACCCAGTGATATTCCAGGAACCTTATGCCCAGCTGAGAGGCAATCTTCCCCAGGCCACCTCTAGCCAAGAGTTCACATGAAACGCAAGCAAACTTTTCTGGGCAGGACTTCCAGGCAAGTTTCTTTTTCATTTTTGGCTGTACTGCATGGCATGTGGAGTCTTAGTTCCCCAACCGAGGACTGAACCCCTGCCCCCACATTGGGAGTGCTCTTAACTGCTGGACCTCCAGAGAAGTCCCCAGGCAAGTTTCTTAAGAAGAGGACACAATTAAGTGTTCTGAAAATTTTTTTTTTCCCCAGTTTGCCTTTTTATTTGCTTAATAATATTTTCCGAAGAGTAAAAACTTTTAGTTTCAGTGAAGTCCAGATGGTCACTTTTTTTCTTTTATGCTCCACTCTTTTGGTGTCATAGCTAAGATGTCTGCTTTACCTGTGGTTACAAGCTTTTTCTCTCATATTTTCTTCTATTAATAGTATTTCTACTTTTGCACTTACTTTTAAGCCCCTGATCCTTTGGAGTGAATATTTGTATAAGATGTGAGGTGAGGGTCAAGGTTAATTTTTTTCTTTTTCTGCATGATGATGCCTCATTGTTCTGAATCAGGGGTTAAAATGACCCAGTTTTTAACCAAGCAGATGCTTGCTCCTTAAGAGAAAAGCTATGACAAACCTAGACGGCATATTAAAAACCAGAGATATCACTTTGCCAACAAAGGTCTGTATAGTCAAAGCTACGGTTCTTCCAGTAGTCATGTATAGATGTGAGAGTTGGACCATAAAGAAGGCTGAGCATTGAAGAATTCATGCTTCTGAACTGTGGTCCTGGAGAAGACTCTTGAGACTCCCTAGGACAGCAAGGAGATTAAACCAGTCAATCTTAAAGGAAATCGACCCTGAATATTCATTGGCAGGACTGATGCTAAAGCTCCAATACTTTAACTACCTGCTGCATAGAGCCAATTCTTTGAAAAAGACCCTGATGCTGGGAAGAATTGAGGGCAGGAGGAGAAGGGGGCAACAGAGGATGAGATGGTTGGATGGCATCACCGATTCAATGCAGATGAGTTCGAGCAAACTTCGGGAGATAGTGAAGGACAGGGAAGCCTGGTGTGCTGCAGTCCATGGGGTCGCAAACAGCTGAACACAACTGAGCAACTGAACAACAATAACAGTAACAACAAGAGACCTCTGAGGCTGGGTTTTAGGTGGTCCTAGACCACTAGAACTTGCATGTGGCATGTTGTATGTGCACATGTGAGTTAGGAATGGAGGATGGAAGAGGAGGTTTCACCAAGTTATGAAAGGAGCCCCTGTCTCCCCAAAAGGGTGCAGGTTCCTGCTTTTACGTAACCCAAGTTTCTTCACCTCACTGAACAAGGGCAGCCCCAGAACAGAAGAGAGGGAGAAAACACTGCCTGTGAGCTGCTGTGGACTTCCTGGGAAGAAAAGGACAGGATCTGCTGGGAGGAAGCCTGTACAAACACACACAAGTCATTCTCACTAATAGTATGAAAGCCGAGGCAGTAAAATCTTGTAAAGTCTAATGCTAGGCATCTTTAGCATGACACATAATTCAGAGTGACAGCCTGGTCGTCTCAGAGTTCACTCTTCTGGGCCACTGTGTTTGAAATGGAGGCTCCTCAGTGAGCAAGAGTGTTTCAAATGAAACCGTAATGAAAGGGGGATTTGCGAATGTGGCTGAAATTAAAATTGAGAATTCAGAGTCTTGTCATCCTCGGACATTACCCAGCTCTAATCACCATGAGATTGGACGTGAGGCTCTGAAAACAGCAAGGGCTGAAGCCCTGAAGCTGCAGGACACCTGCTGCCTTGGGTCTGAGCAGCAGTGGCCGCTTCCCGCAGGTGAGGGTGGGACATGCCCTCCCGATGGGAAGAGAGGTGCCCCCACATTCGTCAGCCTTTGCTTCTCTGTGGCAGCTTTTTCTTACCCCACATTTTCCAAGATTTGGGTCAGGCCACCCATCAACTGACCTTGCTAGGTCTCTGTTTCCTGGGGAGTGTCCACTGTGACTCAGACCCTGTCCCTGGCAATCCATCCACCCCATCTGCGGCAGCCACAGGACCCGAGTGCTGGAAGGCCCCATGGATGGTGACTGCTCTGGCCCTTTAATTTGTGGTGGAGGAGACTAGAGCCCACACCCCTAGAGGCAGAACTGGCAGTAGAAGCTGGGGTCTTCACGGCCAAGCCAGCGTGCTTTCCACTCTACCCAGGAGAGAAAGATGGAAAAGTAAACACAGTCGCTAGGGCTCAGTTTGGATTCTGACTTTTCCTTGTAACCTCTGTCACTGTGGAAAGTCACTGAACCTTTCTAGTTTGCAGTGCCCTCTCTTGAAAGCAGAGATAAATATCCAGCAAATACTGACTAAGCACCTTTCCTGGACTGGCACACACTGCTTCTGGTCCTTGGTACAAGGGGACTGCAGCAGGCCAAGTCCCTTGGACCCAAGCCTGGGGTCTGCACCCAGGAGGGCCGTGGAGGGTAGAGCAGGGCCTCTCTCAGAAGGTTATGGTCAGCATCAAATGAAGTGGTACATGTGAGTCTCAACACAGCACTTGGCACTTCCCTGGTGCTCCAGTGGTTAAGACTTCACCTTCCAATGCAGGGGGTACAGGTTCAGTCCCTGGTTGGGGAGCTAAAATCCCACATGCCTGGTGGCATAAACAGCAAAACAAAGCAAAAAAAAAACCCATAAACGGAAGGAATATTGTAACAAATTCAATAAAGACTTAAGAAATGGTCCACATCCAGAAAATCTTTAAAAACATGAAACAAAACAGACCACACAACTCTTGGCAAAGCAGACATTTAATAAATGGTAGCTATAATTATTAGTATATATTCCCAGTGCACGTGTGTATGTACTCACAGTCCCCCAAAAGAAGGCAGGCTGCAGGGCTGGCAGGGCCCTGACTCGGTGTCCTGCCTAGGACTAGTGTTTAGGCTCCCCCAGGCAGCCCGACAGTCTGTCCAGGGACTAGAGCACTGCTTTAACCCATCTGCAGGTTCTCAAGCGTGGTCCTCACTTCTCTGACAGCCTGGGGATGAATCCAGTCTCCACCCTTAGTTTCTCAGCAGAGACTCCTCCTGAAAGCCCGTGGGGCTGGTGACCCTCTGCCACTACCCCATGCCCTGTAGTGAGTATCTCCCTCATAGCCCATGAGCTCCGCTGTGCTGCTCTGGCCTTGCCTTGGTGCTGGTCTGATCTCAGGCTGGCTCCCCGTCCCTCACGTGGGACTGGTTTGCTCTCTCCTGCTTGGCCCTGTTGTCCTCCCAGGACCCTCACAAGCTGCTGACAATGCGATTCCCACTTGCACTCCAGCACCAGCCCCCAGAGCACGAAGTACACGCCCAGCATCTGTCTCATTTATCCCCAGGCCCACAGTCCCCGTCCCTGTGAAAGGGGAGGAAAGCCCTTGGCTTTAGAGGCTTGTAAGCTCTACATCTGCCCACCCTCACATACAGGGAAGGGGGAGCTGTGACTTTGGTTGTGGGTACAGACACAGCTGCTTAGAAAGAAAAGAAAATGGGCGCAGTTAACAGACGGTTGTTAAACTCATATCTCTTCTTCCACTGTCTTCTCTCTGTAATATTCTTATGAATACTCTGACATATTGAAGTCTAGTGTACAAGTTCAACCCAAATCAGAGAAGGTTAGGGTTGTAAAGTGAACAATATAAATGTAAGAGAGTGTATTTCTGGACAGTTCATGTCTCTTCATCCTCTCTTTAGTGAAAACAATTGAGAATTAGGTAATAATAATAGCTAAAATTACAGAGCACTCAGAGATATTGTTCTAAGTATTTTTACTTATGTTTGTTTTAAATTTTGTTTATTCATTTCTTTAATTTTTGGCTGCCCTGGGTCTTTGTTGCAGCTCTCGGGCTCTAGAGCACAGTCTCAGTAGTTGTGGCACATGGGCTTAGTTGCCCCAAGACATGTGGAATCTTCCCGGACCAAGGATCAAACCCTGTATCCTGCGTGGGCAGGTGGATTCTTAACCACTGGACCACAAGGGAAATCCTCTAAGAACTTTAGCTATAATAACTTATTTAAACCTTGAACAGCCCTATGAGGCTGGCACTATGATGAGTCACTTTATTGTAGATGAAGACACTGAGGCATTGGGAGGATAAGAATTGGTCCAAGAACATGCAGCTGAGATTCAACCCCTGGTGCTTTAGTTCCCAAGCCATTGCACACCATCACCCATGATCCACTGATCACCTTGTAACTCACAGAAGAGAAGTGCCTTTTATCTTATCTCAAGTAGGAGCAGTACTTTCACGCAAGTGAATGTTTCATCCACGTTCTATTGTCAGAAATGGTTACTAGGGCACTGGTGAAAGGGGAGGATCAGGGGTGACATGTGCCAGGCTGTGGTTTTCCTTCTGCTGCCTCAGGGAAAACAGACCATCACTGTCCTTTCTTCTCTTGGAAGGTTGGGTCACAGCCTTCCACCTCTCTGGATTGGCAGCCTCTGATCCTTCCACTTGGAAAGGCCCCCCTCCTTGTCCAGACTGTTTCTGTTCAGAAGAACTAAAATATCCCAGAAGATTTGTAAATCAAGGTATCCTTGAATGAGAAATGGTTGTTTTTATTAGTAAACTGGGGGTTGGGAATTGGAATGGATGGATAACACAGCCCTTTTTCCCCCCGAGTTTCCTATATCTGCCAAAGCACTCCCCTTACCCTCTCTTTCTACAGCAGAGACTTGAGAGAATGGGCCTTGCTTCACAGGTGAGGCACACCTGGTCTAGGACTGCCATGACTGGGTGGTAAATTCTGGTGAATTTCAGAGTTGACCAAAGCAATCATGAGGTATGTCAAAAATACACATAGGTGCAAGTATACAAACGCACATAAAGAACTGTGAATTGGGATTCACAAAGGCTTCAAAGAAGGATTAGTGTGGTGTTTTCACTTTTTTCTCCTAAGTTGAATCTACTGTACTTGAGAGCTGGACTCTTAGGATGTGGAGAAAGTCTGAGTGTCCTAAAGTAAATTATCTATTGTCCATAGAGCTGAGATTTCCCAATCTGACTTTCTAGGCAGACAGGGTGGAATGTAGAAGTAGGCTCAGACAGAGGCAACTTGAGGACCCAAGTGGTAGCACCAGAGCAATATCAGCTGGACTCAAAAACAGATATATGAGTTTGGGTTAGCCTGGGCCTATGGATCTCAAATCTTGGCACACAGGAAACAGTTAACTAGGAAAATGGAAAAGGGACTTTCCCTGGCAGTCCAGTTGTTAAGACTTTACCTTCCAATGCAGGTAAGATTGCACATGCCTCTAGTCCAAAACAAAAACCAAACAAACAAACAAACCCCCCCAACCCCATAAAATGTAAGCAGTAGTGTAATAAATTCAATAAAGTCTTTAAAAATTGTCTACATAAAAAAAATCTTTAAAGAAAAAGAAAATGAATAGATATGCATCATTTAGATAAGAATTTATTCCTTACCACAGATTGCATGCAATAAATGTTTCCTGAGTGCCTATTGTGTAGCAAGCATTTATTTCTACATCCATTCTTTCGCAGTTATTATCCTGACCAACTTTTTGAGGAATCTGGGAAGCAGGGAGGTTGAGGTCAAAGGAACTGTACAGAATCATAGAGTAGGAGATAACATTTGACCTCAGGTTTCAACAGAGCATATCTTTTTTCTGTTATATGATCTAAGGACACAGCATTCCATTAAGTAGAGAAAAATAACATAGTCACTGTTTTTAAGGGGCTTAGTGTTGAACTGAAGACCACAGCAAACATTATCCTCAATGGTGAAAAAGTGAAAGCCCTTTCCCTAAAGTCAGGAGCAAGACAAGGGTGCCCACTCTTACCACTACTATTCAACATAGTTTTGGAAGTTTTAGCCACAGCAATCAGAGAAGAAAAAGAAATAAAAGGAATCCAGATTGGAAAAAAAGAAGTAAAGCTCTCACTGTCACATCATGTCATTGCAGATGACATGATCCTCTACATAGAAAACCCTAAAGACACCACCAGAAAACTACCAGAGCTAATCAATGAATACAGTAAAATTGCAGGATATAAAATTAATACACAGAAATCCCTTGCATTCCTATACACTAACAATGAGAAAACAGAGAGAGAAGTTAAGGAAACAATCCCATTCACCATTGCAGCAAAAGAATAAAATACATAGGAATAAATCTACCTAAAGAAACAAAAAACCTATAAATAGAAAACTACAAAACACTGATGAAAGAAATCAAAGATGACACAAATAGATGGAGAAATATACCATGTTCATGGATTTGAAGAATCAGTATAGTGAAAATGTGTACTACCTAAAGCAATCTATAGATTCAATGCAGTCCCTATCAAGCTACCAATGGTATTTTTCACAGAACTAGAACAAATAATTTCACAATTTGTATGGAAAGACAAAAAACCTTGAATAGCCCCAAGGCAATCGTGAAAAAGAAGAATGGAATTGGAGGAATCAACCTGCCTGACTTCAGACTATTCTACAAAGCTACAGTCATCAAGACAGTATGATACTTACACAAAGACAGAAATATAGATCAATGGAACAAAATAGAAAGCCCAGAGATAAATCCACATACCTATGGACACCTTATCTTTGACAAAGGAGGCAAAAATGTACAATGGAGAAAAGANTTGAATCTACTGTACTTGAGAGCTGGACTCTTAGGATGTGGAGAAAGTCTGAGTGTCCTAAAGTAAATTATCTATTGTCCATAGAGCTGAGATTTCCCAATCTGACTTTCTAGGCAGACAGGGTGGAATGTAGAAGTAGGCTCAGACAGAGGCAACTTGAGGACCCAAGTGGTAGCACCAGAGCAATATCAGCTGGACTCAAAAACAGATATATGAGTTTGGGTTAGCCTGGGCCTATGGATCTCAAATCTTGGCACACAGGAAACAGTTAACTAGGAAAATGGAAAAGGGACTTTCCCTGGCAGTCCAGTTGTTAAGACTTTACCTTCCAATGCAGGTAAGATTGCACATGCCTCTAGTCCAAAACAAAAACCAAACAAACAAACAAACCCCCCCAACCCCATAAAATGTAAGCAGTAGTGTAATAAATTCAATAAAGTCTTTAAAAATTGTCTACATAAAAAAAATCTTTAAAGAAAAAGAAAATGAATAGATATGCATCATTTAGATAAGAATTTATTCCTTACCACAGATTGCATGCAATAAATGTTTCCTGAGTGCCTATTGTGTAGCAAGCATTTATTTCTACATCCATTCTTTCGCAGTTATTATCCTGACCAACTTTTTGAGGAATCTGGGAAGCAGGGAGGTTGAGGTCAAAGGAACTGTACAGAATCATAGAGTAGGAGATAACATTTGACCTCAGGTTTCAACAGAGCATATCTTTTTTCTGTTATATGATCTAAGGACACAGCATTCCATTAAGTAGAGAAAAATAACATAGTCACTGTTTTTAAGGGGCTTAGTGTTGAACTGAAGACCACAGCAAACATTATCCTCAATGGTGAAAAAGTGAAAGCCCTTTCCCTAAAGTCAGGAGCAAGACAAGGGTGCCCACTCTTACCACTACTATTCAACATAGTTTTGGAAGTTTTAGCCACAGCAATCAGAGAAGAAAAAGAAATAAAAGGAATCCAGATTGGAAAAAAAGAAGTAAAGCTCTCACTGTCACATCATGTCATTGCAGATGACATGATCCTCTACATAGAAAACCCTAAAGACACCACCAGAAAACTACCAGAGCTAATCAATGAATACAGTAAAATTGCAGGATATAAAATTAATACACAGAAATCCCTTGCATTCCTATACACTAACAATGAGAAAACAGAGAGAGAAGTTAAGGAAACAATCCCATTCACCATTGCAGCAAAAGAATAAAATACATAGGAATAAATCTACCTAAAGAAACAAAAAACCTATAAATAGAAAACTACAAAACACTGATGAAAGAAATCAAAGATGACACAAATAGATGGAGAAATATACCATGTTCATGGATTTGAAGAATCAGTATAGTGAAAATGTGTACTACCTAAAGCAATCTATAGATTCAATGCAGTCCCTATCAAGCTACCAATGGTATTTTTCACAGAACTAGAACAAATAATTTCACAATTTGTATGGAAAGACAAAAAACCTTGAATAGCCCCAAGGCAATCGTGAAAAAGAAGAATGGAATTGGAGGAATCAACCTGCCTGACTTCAGACTATTCTACAAAGCTACAGTCATCAAGACAGTATGATACTTACACAAAGACAGAAATATAGATCAATGGAACAAAATAGAAAGCCCAGAGATAAATCCACATACCTATGGACACCTTATCTTTGACAAAGGAGGCAAAAATGTACAATGGAGAAAAGAGAATCTCTTTGGCAACTGGTGCTGGGAAAACTGGTCAACCACCTGTAAAAGAATGAAACTAGAACCTTTTCTAACACCATACACAAAAATAAACTCAAAATGGATTAAAGATCTAAATATAAGACCAGAAACTATAAAAATCCTAGAGGAAAAGATAGGCAAAACACTCTCTGACATAAATTACAGCAAGATCCTCTGTGACCCACCTCGCAGAGTAATGGAAATAAAAGCAAAAATAAACAAATGGGACCTAATTAAACTTAAAAGCATTTGCCCAATGAAGGAAACTATAGGCAAGGTGAAAAGACAGCCTTCGGAATGGGAGAAAATAATAGCAAAGAGATTAACAAAGAGTTAATCTCAAAAATATACAAGCAGCTCATTCAGCTCAATACCAGAAAAATAAATGACCCAATCAAAACAATGGGCCAAAGAACTAAACAGACATTTCTCCAAAGAAGACATACAGATGGCTAACAAACATATGAAAATGCTCAACATCACTCATTATCAGAGAAATGCAAATCAAAACCACAATGAGATACCATCTCACACCAGTCAGAATGGCTGCTATCCAAAAGTCTACAAACAATAAATACTGGAGAGGGTGCAGAGAAAAGGGAACCCTTTTCTCTGTTGGTTGGAATGCAATCTAGTACAGCCACTATGGAGAACAGTGTGGAGATTCCTTAAAAAACTGAAAATAGAACTGCCATATGACCCAGTAATCCCACTGCTGAGCATACACACCGAGGAAACCAGAATTGAAAGAGACACGTGTACCCCAATGTTCATTGCAGCACATTTACAATAGTTGGGACCTGGAAGCAACCTAGATGTCCATTGGCAGACAAATGCATGAGAAAGTTGTGGTACATATACACAATGGAATACTACTCAGCTATTAAAAAGAACACATTTGAGTCAGTTCTAATGAGGTGGGTGAAATTGGAGCCTATTGGCTTCCCTGGTGGCTCAGACAGTAAAGCGTCCGCCTGCAATGCAGGAGACCTGGGTTTGCTCCCTGGGTCGGGAAGATTCCCTGGAAAAGGAAATGGCAATCCACTCCAGTACTCTTGCCTGGAAAATTCCATGGACTGAGGAGTCTGGCTGGCTACAGTCCATGGGGTCGCAAAGAGTCGGACACGACTGAGCGACTTCACTTCACATACAGAGTGAAGTAAATCAGAAAGAAAAACAGCAATACAGTATATTAATGCATATATGGAGTTTAGAAAGATGGTAACAATGTCCCTATATGTGAGACAGCTAAACAGACACAGATATAAAGGACAGACTTTTGGACTCTATGAAAGAAAGTGAAGGTGGGATGATTGGAGAGAATAGCATTGAAACATGTACATTACCATGTATGAAATAGATCACCAGTCCAAGTTTGATGCATGAAACAGGGCACTCAAAGCTGGTGCACTGGGACAACCCAGAGGGATGAGATGGGGAGGGAGGTGGGAGGGGGGTTCGGGATGGGGAACACATGTACCCCCATGGCTGATTCATATCAGTGTATAGCAAAAACCATCACAATATTGAAAGTAGTTAGCCTCCAATTAAAATAAGTAAATTCAAAAAATAGAATAGATTATTTCTCAATTAAAAAAGATACACCCATGATAAGAAGATTAGCTGTCAAATATGCTTGAAAAGCTAAAGAACTGAAACACGAATGAAAACTAAAGGGAATCAGGAAAACAACATGGAAACAAAATAAGAATGCGAAAAAAGAGAAATTATATAAAGGAATCAAACAGAAATTCTGGAGCCAGAAAGTATCATAGTTTAAATGAAAATTTCACTCAGGAATAAAGAAAGGGACACTGTCAAGAGAGTACAAAAGCAACCCACATAATGGAAGAAAATACTTGGAAACTGTATATTTGGTAATAGATGATATGTAAAATATATAAAAGATTCCTGCAACTCAGTAGTGACAGCAAAACGTCCAATTTAAATATGGACAATGGACAAAGAACTTGAATAGTTATTTCTCTAAAGAAGACATATAGGAGGTCCATAAGCACATGAAAAGATGCTCAGCACCACTAGCCATTAAGAAAATGCAAACCAAAACCACAATTAGATTCTGCTTCATATTCCTTAGGATGACTATTTTAATTTTTTAAAAATTTGGACTGCATACAGTGGCATGCAGGGTCTTATTTCCCTGATCAAGGATCGAACCTGTGTACCCTGCAATGGAAGTGTAGAGACTTAACCATTGGGCTGCTGGGGAAGTCCCAGGATGACTATTTTAAAAAGACAAAAGGGGAGAATGATGTGTTGAGGATGTGGGAAAATTCAAACCCTTGTGCATTGCTGGTGAGAATGTAAAATGTTGCAGGTGTTGTGGGTAACTATTTTGTGATTTCTCAAAAGTTAAGTTAGATCTACCATTTGATTCAGCGATTTCACTCTGGGTACCCCAAATTATGGGAAAAAGGGGCCCAGATACTTGTACACCCATTTTCAATAAAACTTTATCACAAAAGTAAGAGGTGGCAATGATAAAATGTTGATTATCAATGAATGTGTCATACATACACGTAGTGGAATATTCAGGCTTAAAATGGAATGAAGTTTTGATACATGCTATGACATGGTTGAGCGCTAAAAAGATGGTAATGAAGTAAGCTAGACACATAAGACAAATATTGTATGATTCCATGTATACAGTATTTAGAATAGATAGAATAGGCAAATTCATGTAGACAGAAAGTAGGGTACTAGTAGTTTCTGTTTGGGATGATGATAAATAGTGGTGATGATTACACAATCTCATGAATGTATGTAATCTCTTGAATTGTATGTTTAAAAATAATTAAAATGGTAATGACTTGTTACGCTTACTTTACCACCAAAAGTCTCAAAGAATAAAACCATTTGCCGCCGCTTAAAAGACAGCTTCCCAGTGGCACAGTGGTAAAGCATCTGCCTGCCAGTGCTGAGACGCAAGAGACGTGGATTCAGTCCCTCGGTCAAAAAGATCCCCTGGAGTAAGAACTGGTAACCTGCTCCTGGATTCTTGCCTGGAAAATTCTGCGGACAGAGATGCCTGGTGGGCCACAGTCCATAGGGTTACAAAGAGTCAGACGTGATTGAGAGACTGAGCACAATGTTATATGGCGAGTGGATACATTTTAACTTGTTTATTTTTTTCCCCCAGAAACAATGGATCGTACTAAATTATGTGTATTCTTTTGCCTGGTTCTTCTTTATAACCAATTAAATCCCAGTTCTTTGCAAGATGGCCAACTGAGCTTTGTGGTCCACATGTGAGAGGGTTTCCTTATCCCCCTCCCTTGTCATACATATGAATCCAACATATTAATACTCACTTTAAAAAATTGAGATATAATTGACATATAATATTATATTAGTTTCAGATGTACCACATACTGATTCAATATATGTATACATTGTGTAATGATCACCCCATAAGTCTAGTTAACATGTCACCGCACAGTTCCACTTTTTTTTTCTTGTGATGAGAGCGTTTAAGATTTACTCTCTTAGCAACTTTTGAATATACAGTACATTATTAGAAACTACAGTCTTTTAAAAAACATATGTGTATGTTTAGGTTTTGGAAATTGGATGTGGACAAAATGCATATGTTAACTATGGTAGTGATTTTTAAATGTTCCTCTCTGAAAAGCTACTTAAATTGATGATTTATTTTATAATAAATGGTGTATGTAAATAGAAATATGCTAGTGATCATAAACCTTAAATGGTGTGAGAAAATCATAAGGAAGTAATCAGTCGAGAGGGAATTAAGTCAGAAAACCAAAGTTTTCTTGGTGTTTGCTCCTGAGGCTGGCTAGAAAGTGGCAACACAAACTAAAGAAGAGGGGAAGGTTTACATTTTAAGAAAAGAGGCTCAGTTCAGTTCAGTCACTCAGTCGTGTCCGACTCTCTGCGACCCCATGAATTGCAGCACGCCAGGCCTCCCTGTTCATCACCATCTCTCGGAGTTCACTCAGACTCGTGTCCATCGAGTCCGTGATGCCATCCAGCCATCTCATCCTCAGTCATCCCCTTCTCCTCCTGCCCCCAATCCCTCCCAGCATCAGAGTCTTTTCCAATGAGTCANTTCTTCCAAGGACTAAGTGTCTTCTAATTTCATGGCTGCAGTCACCATCTGCAGTGATTTTGGAGCCCAAAAATATAAAGTCTGACACTGTTTCCACTGTTTCCCCATCTATTTCCCAGGAAGTGATGGGACCGGATACCATGATCTTCGTTTTTCTGAATGTTGAGCTTTAAGCCAGCTTTTTCACTCTCCTCTTTCACTTTCATCAAGAGGCTTTTTAGTTCCTCTTCACTTTCTGCCATAACGGTGGTGTCATCTGCATATCTGAGGTTATTGATATTTCTCCCGGCAATCTTGATTCCAGCTTGTGTTTCTTCCAGTCCAGCGTTTCTCATGATTTACTCTGCATATAGGTTAAATAAGCAGGGTGACAATATACAGCCTTGATGTACTCCTTTTCCTGTTTGGAACCAGTCTGTTGTTCCATGTCCATTTCTAACTGTTGCTTCCTGAGCTGCATAGAAAAGAGGCTAAGTAGAGATAATATCAAGAATAGATATGTCAGTCTCCATGCCAAGACCTTTATATATGTATGTTTACCTGTAAACCTCATGACAAGACTATAAGGTGGATATTATTATTAACCACACATTTAAAAAAGATTTTCATGATGTGGAACATATAAAATCTTTACTGAATCTGTTAAAATATTTCTTCTGTTTTATGCTTTGTTTTTTTGACCACCAGGCAGGCATGTGGGATTTTAGCTCCCTGACCAGGGATTGAACCTGCACCCCTGCATTGGAAGACAAAAGTCTTAACCACCGGACCACCAGGGAAGTCCCAACTACTTTTTCCAAATGAAGAAATTTAAATACAGGATAAACAACTCCTGCAGACTCACATCACCAGTAACTGACAGAGCTGCAATTTGAACCCTTTCACCACCACTGATCTTACCTGCTAAGAGAGGAGTCCTTTAAAAAAAGGAAAAAGAAAGTAAGTATTTACTGAACATTTCAAACTATCAGCAAATGAACTTATGATGGTTGGACACCATACTACGGTTGAATATCAGCCAAGGAGTACGTTAGAAAGGACCTCCGTTTAACTGGTGAGTAGGCTGATTCTTAAGGGTGAATTTTGATTTCTGTATGGTGGCTGCACAGTTGGACCTAGACTTGCAGTGGTTAAAGGTGCTTCCCTGTGTGTGGGAAGGGTCTCTCCAGATGGGGTGAGTTGCAGTGTGTTTTGAGTGTGGGGATTTGAGAGGGTCTTGGATGGGCAGTGGTGACTAGGTAGTTGTAGCTATGTGATTGGTGCTTGCGTTCATGACTTCCATTTTCAAATAAGAAAACTGATCCTTAGGAAAACAGAGTAACTCTTCCGCAGCTGGGACCCCTATACAGGCCTGTCTGACTTGACCCACATGAGTTCTTAAATAGACTCAGGGAAGCCTGTATCCTCAGCCAGACACATTTCTGGAGCTTTTCTCTAAAAACTTTGGCAAGTTTTGTATCGTGTTTTTGTAAGGGAGGCGATCTCTTGTTCTTTTATGTGCTGATTAATGCTTTCGAGCGATTCCAAAGGGAGGTCTCTGGGGATACAGGACTTCCTGTGTTACCCACAAACTTGATATGTATATCTTTTATGTCTTCATATAATTGGCTGATAAAAATGTTGACTAAGAGATGACCAGAACTGGGCGGCATTTCAGAATAATCTCAAAAGACCGACATTATAGGCCAGAATCAATAAGATGAAATTTAACTGCGTAAAAATGTCAAGTACTCACTTAAGGTTGAAAACAATTATATAAGGACAAGGTGGTACAGAACTGGTTTGAAAAAGGCTTGCAGTGTGGTTGAGTGCTCTTAAGATCATATTGTGAAATAATGAGTCAAGCAGGGTGGCTTCTTAGGCAATCTTAAAATCAGAATTTGTATCCAGAGCAGGGGTTCAGTTCAGTTCAGTCACTCAGTCGTGTCTGACTCTTTGTGACCCCACGAATCGCAGCATGCCAGGCCTCCCTGTCCATCACCAGCTCCCGGAGTTCACCCAAACTCATGTGCATCGAGTCAGTGATGCCATCCAGCCGTCTCATCCTCTGTCGTCCCCTTCTCCTCCTGCCCCCCATCTCTCTCAGCATCAGGGTCTTTTCCAATGAGTCAACTGTTCGCATGAGGTGGCCAAAGTATTGGAGTTTCAGCTTTAGCATCAGTCCTTGCAACGAACACCCAGGACTGATCTCCTTTAGAATGGACTGGTTGGATCTCCTTGCAGTCCAAGGGACACTCAAGAGTCTTCTCCAACACCACAGTTCAAAAGCATCAGTTCTTTGGTGCTCAGTTTTCTTCACAGTCCAACTCTCACATCCATACATGACCACTGGACAAACCATAGCCTTGACTAGACGGACGTTTGTGGGCAAAGTAATGTCTCTGCTCTTGAATATGCTATCTAGGTTGGTCATAACTTTCCTTCCAAGGAGTAAGCATCTTTTAATTTCATGGCTGCAATCATCATCTGCAGTGATTTTGGAGCCCCCCAAAATAAAGTCAGCCAGTTTCCCCATCTATTTGCCATGAAGTGATGGGACCAGATGCCATGATCTTAGTTTCATTGTACATAATTGTCATGGTGCTGGTCACCACATTTAGGCCCACCTAAAAAATCAGATTATTTCTACATGAAGAGGAACCCTGACAACCAGAGGACTATAGTCAAAGGGAGTGGGATGTGCTGAAAAAACCATGACCAAAGAGAAATAACCCAGGACACAAGGCAGAGAAGGGCCGAGGTAGGAGAAGCCTTGCAGGCAGCCAGGTTTCACATTCCGCACTGGGAGTGAGTGAGGGTCTGCTGTAGCATCAGGCATAGGAGTGGAGAGTCCTGGGAGGAAGGGGTGGAGGACAGTTCATGCTAGAACAAGCCCATGGTACTGCATTTCGGCTCTGCTGGAAGCATCCTGTCGTGTCTTGGGGTGGGCAATGGAGGCATGCACATCCTAGAATTACAAAGGGAGCCTGCACTGCCTACTTGATGGCTCCACCCTGAGCCAGGAAGTGAGTAGGCACCATGTTCCTAAGGGGTAGACTGTCTAGATGCCTCTGGCTCTCCACTCGGAGACTGTGTAAACCTCTATGATCTAGAAGCCCATACTTTGGTGATTTTTTGTTAACTACCTTGTCTAATGTATGGCAGTCCCTCCCTTCACCCCTGACTTTTTTTTTGTGAACGTAGCAAATAAGCATACTTTTAAACAGGAAATAGAAGAAAAAAACTCTCCATGGTCTGAGTTGACCACAGGTAGCTCCTGATGCTTCCAGGGAGCTTTCAGAACTGAGTTTCCTTTCTCATTCAGCAAAGTCTGCTGTCCAGCTGAGAACCCAGGAGAGTCATCTTTTATACTCATCACTGAGTAACAGTTTTTGTTCCTGTAGACATGATTGATTCTATAAGAGAGCAGCTTAAGAGCACCATAATTTAATGGAAATTTAAAGTACATTGGTTTAGATATTATCCCTAAATAATAAAAGAGGCAGGAAATTTGTGGTGGGGAAAGGAAGTCGGAGAAAGGGAGTGGTTACAAACCTGGGAAACACTAGGCTTTAGACTACAGTGTAGGAGTTGAGCCTACATCTTAGCATTGTTAATAAAGAACTGACAAAAAAAATAAAATAAAATAAAGAACTGACAATTTAATGAAATAAGAGGTTAAGATTTTTTTGTTTTTAGAATCAATACTTTTGTGATAGGGATCATTGTACAAATGATTTCACTGGCAAAATAGCATCATAGAAGTTTTATTTAAGAATGCAGAAACACCTTTCATTTTTCTATTTCTTACATTATGGGTGTTCAGTCACTCAATCATGTCCTACTGTTTGCCACCCCATAGACTATAGCCCGCCAGGCTCCTCTGTCCATGGAATTCTTCAGGCAAAAGAATGCTGGAGTGGGTTGCCATTTACTACTGCAGAGGATCTCCCTGATCCAGGGATTGAACCTGCATCTCCTGTGTCTCCTTCACTGGCAGGTGGATTCTTTACCACTTAGCCACCATTAGACCCCAACTAAAGTGAAATGCTGGAAAACAGGTAGTACTTGAGAAATGTCTGTTGAAACAATAAACTTTATGAAATGAGCTGTTTTGTATAGAATATATGCATACTAGGAATTAGAAGTAAAATGTGTGTTTCAGCCAGCTAAGTCATTATTTGGATTGAACAGTGATAATGAGGATTCTTGCATGAATGGTTAGGAGGTCCCTATCTTTATTCTCATTATCAAAGGTTATCATGACCTTTCGATGTAGGAGATTTATGTGGGAGTGTTAGGGGGCAGAATTATTCAGCTCTCTCCAACAGAGTTTAGAAAAGGTCCTCAACTTTCTATAAACTCACCTGTGCCCATACCTGTCTTCCTTTCCCTTTTTTCAGCCTTGAAGCACAACAACAGTGCTTTTTCAGCCTTTTTGTATTAGCACACCTTTAAATTAAGAGACTCAAAAAAAAAGTATAATGCCAGCAAATAATGAAGGGAAATGACTACAAGAGGCAAACAAAGCTTCAGTGTCTGAACAGGAATCCCCAGTTATCATGCTGTTTATTGTCTTTCTTCAGCACCAGGTGACTGTTGGAATGTTTACTGCCCCAGCTCTCTTACATGGTCTCGAATAGCTCTAGCATGTCCCAGGAAAGACACGACCCATCTTTGGTGCTGGCTCGTCCCTGTGCTTGGTCTCTCACTTTTTTTAAAAAAATTTTTTGAAGTGGGCCATTTTAAAAGTTTTTATTTAATTCGTTAAAATATTGCTTCTGTCTTGTGTTTTGCTTTTGAGGGCACGAGGCACGTGGGATCTTAACTCCCCATGTGGAACCTGCAGCCCCTGCACTGGAACTTGAAGTCTTAGCCACTGGACCACCACGGAAGTTCCCTTCACTTCTCATTTACAGGAAGCTGTAAGGAGCTCTCAGCCACCCTTCTGCACCTTCCCACTTAGCATCATTCCTCGCAGATATTGGCAATTGCAATGTGTATAAGGAATTGCAATACAAATTAACCTTAGATCACAATAATAAATCCATGTAGGACAAGGAGATGAGGCCTGCCTTCTTCCATGAAGGCTAAGCCCTGGGTCGTGTCCTTGCCTCCTCTCCTTACTCCTTTGAGACTTTGTTCTCTGTCTTTTCTCTCTCCTTTATTCTCACTGCCCCCCAGATCTTGACTTCAAATCTCTACGCCTTCTTCACTCTGTCTTCTCAGCAACTCTTTTCACTAGCTTGGGGGGAAGTCATCTATGTTCACGGGCTCATTCTGCACCATCCATGCATTGGCTTGGATGCAGCCTGGTTTCCATGTACATTTGACTGAAATTGCGTTGACTCATTGGAAAAGACTCTGATGCTGGGAGGGATTGGGGGCAGGAGGAGAAGGGGACGACAGAGGGTGAGATGGCTGGATGGCATCACTGACTCGATGGACGTTGAGTCTGAGTGAACTCCAGGAGTTGGTGATGGACAGGGAGGCCTGGCGTGCTGTGATTCATGGGGTCGCAAAGAGTCAGACACGACTGAGTGACTGAACTGAACTGACCTGAACTTGCCTTCTAATTTACAGCTCTTTTCAGGCCTCTCTCAGTACTAATTTACTGGATCTCTGCTGCATCTGCTCACCCCACACTCTTTCTTTTCCGAAATCCCTCTTTCCTTGGCTTTTGCTCCATGCATCTGAACATACCTTCTCTTTCTTTCCCAAAGCTCCTTTTTCTTCTGCCAACCCTGTAGCAGGGTTCTCGTGCTTGATCAGCTTTTCTTCTCAGGCTAATGGTCTCCTTGGGTGATTTTATCCACCCACAAGCTTTTTATCATCACTTCTGCATGGATGACTCTCAAATCTAAATTTCCAGCCCAGGCTTCTCTTCTAAGCTTCCAATTCAACGTGTTCAAAGTGCATCTCTTTTTCCTCCTCTGAACTATACCTCCAGTTTCTTGTCTCATTTGGTGACACAACCATCATTCACTCAAGACAGAAATCTGATGTTATCTTTGACTCTTTCTCCCTCCTACTCAGTTATCAGTTCTCACTGTTTTTTTTTCCCCTCAGTAGTTCTTGAACAAGTCTTTCCAGTTCATCCTTGCAGTCATAACTCATTTCTTCTGTCCAGATGGCAGATCCTGCTGTTTCCAGACCTCTTCTAGCCAGTTCATGTTCCACAGAGGCAGGAGATTGATCTCTTTAAGCCTAAACCAGGGATAAACCTGGTTTAAACCCAAAGCTAAACCTAACCCTACCCACATTCAGCTATAGTCTAGTTGGAGAGTCAGACATCATTAATCAAAGAGTCACACACACAAAGTCCAACTCTTTATACAGTTGGAGAAGATGAAGGAGAGGCATATAGAGCCTTGAGGGCCTAAGACAGACAGACTGACCACTCAGGAGATCAAGATGAATGAGTTAAGATCTAAAAGAAGCTACAAGTTAACCAGCTTGGATGAGCTGTGTATTGTCAAGCAGTCTGCTGTGAATGCTTTTTCTTTCATTTTTGCACTTCTTAATAAACTGCAGACATTTTCATGGTTAAAATTCATTTATGACACTGAAGTATTTTAGGCATAGCATTCAATCAAATGGATAAATTGCAGTTTAATAAATTTCCTAATGTTAATATTTCAGTTTGCTACTTTTTATTATGAATTATGCTACAAGGAATATTTTTGCCCATATATCTCTGTGTATGTCTATGATAATTTCTTAAAGGTATTACTTCTACAAAGTGGGAGTGCTGCATCCCAGGGTGTGCTTATTAAAGTTTCTGCAACCAACTGCCAAACTGTGCCCCGTGCAGAATCTCCTGACCTGCTTTCCTTCCACCAGTGATGCGTGGATGCTGACTCTGCATGCTCACCAGCTCTGAGATGCCTCTCTTTTCAATCTTGACAGACTTTAATTATTTAAATAAATGGCATCTCACTGAAGTTTTAATTTTATCGTCTTTGCAGGCCATCGAGGATGCACTTTAAAATAGATTTCTGTTGGTGCAAATTTCTTCTGCCAGTTGTCTATTTGTGTCACTAGATGGTTTTCAGATTGACTTGGTATTTTTTCCTTATTAGCCTGTTGAGGGCAGAGGCATTTTGGTCCCAATCTGTTCCCCAACACAATATTGGTACTAATGGGAGGATTTATTTCAAGGATTTTTTAAAAAATCTTCATTGAATTTGTTACAATATTGCTTCTGTGTTTTGTTTGTTTTTGGCCAAGAGGAATGTGGGATCTTAGCTCCCTAAGCAGGGATTGAACCTGCACCCTTGCATTGGAATGTAAAGGCTTAGCCACTGGACAGCAGGGAAGCCCCTAGGAAGAAGTTTTTAACTGATTGGTTTCTAGGGCTTTGCCAACTACCTGGCCTGAATGAGGGCAGCAGCTGATGAGGAGTTGGCTTTACTGTCTTAGATAATCACCATGGTTAGAGAACATGGTCTTCCTTCTGAGTCACGTAGTTTGGTGACAAACACAAGATTCACTTCTGCTACTATCCAGCCCATGTACCTAACCTTAAAGATACTTGAAAGGCAGGAAGGAGTGAGCTGAGTGGTTTAACTTGTCTCTTCAATACTATCTTCTCCTTTCAACCCCCAGCTTCCAAGGGGTCGTAATGAAGCCTTCAACTCGGGACTCTTGTAGAACCAAGGAGGAGAACAGTGGACAAATACTGCAGAGTGGGCAAGGTTCCCAGCTAAGCACCCTGACATCACTAGGACCTATGAATGAATAATGAGTCTTCAGTGTTTGCAAGGGAAGAATGAGGATGCTGGAAAGAATATAAAAGCATACAATATAAGGAATTATTTAAAGATATGTGGGTTTATCTGATAAAAGAAATGATTTCAGAAGTGAGAAAATGTAAAATCTGTCCTCAACTGCACTTTAAATATGAAAGTTACAAAAACAAAAATTTTTATAACTCTAATTGATATGACATAATGGACTTAAAAAGGAACACGGTTTACTGTGTGCAAGCTACTACTGCTGATATGGTTATTCATTCATTCATTCATTTTTCATTCACTTAGCAAATATCTTTTAGATTCCTAACAGGAGCCAGAAACTCTGGTAAGTGCTGAAAACTCAGAGGAGAACAAGACAGCCATTATCTGTCTGGAGATGAGAGAAGTAGGAGTATCAGGATCTGCAATTTGCGCTGCTCTTGGGGACTGTCAGCTGTAGTGAGTAACATGCTGACTTCGCTTGAGTGGCTTTGTTTATCATAACAGTGGGAGATAAGGGGTTAGAAGAATTTGTAAGAGACACTGTTAATGCCAGTGCTGCTGGTCATTGAGTAGTCATAGGAAGAGCTTGCAGAATCTCTTGGGTAAAAGGAAAGTATAACCAGACCCTGGATTTGCTCAGTGCTGTTTAAGTTTTAAAACTATCCACTTAGTTATTTGGTTTTGTTGTTCAGTTGCTAAGTCATATCCGACTCTTTGTGATCCCATGGACTGCAGTATCCCAGGTTTCCCTGTCCTGCACTATCTCCTGGAATTTGCTCAGATTCATGTCCATTGAATCAGTAACCATCTTATCCTCTTTTGGCTCCTTCTCCTCCTGCCTTCGATCTTTCCCAGTATCAGGGTCTTTTCCAGTGAGTTGGTTCTTCCCATCAGTTGGCCAAAATATTGGAGCTTCTGCTTCTGCATGAGTTCTTCTAATAAATATTCAGGGTTGAGTTCCCTTAGGGTTGACTAGTTTGACCTCTTTGCAGTCCAAGGACTCTAAAGAGTCTTCTCTAGCACCACAATTTGAAAGCATCCTCAATGTTCAGCCTTCTTTGTCCTTCTCTCACATTCATACATGACTACTGGAAAAACCATAGCTCTGACTATACAGACCTTTGTCGGCAAAGTGATGTCTCTGCTTTTTAATACGCTGTTTAGATTTATTATAGCTTTTCTTCCAAGGAGCAAGTTTGTTTTAATTTCATGCCTCAGTCACTGTCCACAGTGACTTTGAAGCCCAAGAAAAGAAAATCTGTCACTGCCTCCACTTTTCCCCCTTCTATTTGCCACAAAGTAGTGGAATTGGATGCCATGATCTTAGTTTTCTTTGAATGTTGAGTTTTAAGCCAGCCTTTTCACTCTCCTCTTTCACCCTCATTAAGAGGCTCTTTAATTCTTCTTTGCTTTCTGCCATTAGAATGGTATTATCTGGATATCTGAGGTTATTGATATTTCTCCCAACAATCTTGATTCGAGCTTGTGTTTCATCCAGCCTGTCATTTTGCATGATGTACTTTGCATATCCTTTATTGTCAAAATGTCTTCATGAAACAAAAAGACCCACTTTATCTCGAGTCTAAAACTCTCTCACTTTAATTGCCTTTCTTACTGAATGACTGTTACTAAGATGCCTTATTATAGAAGGTACGTTTTCCTGGGTTGCTACTTTGAACAACGGGACAGCCTGCATTCAATTTCCAGCTCTTGCCCCTTGACTAAGTGTCAAGGAATGCCAGTGACCAGAAGCTGCAGGGAAGTAGATTTCGGCTTAACATAAGGAAGGAGAATTTTATTAAGGAAGAAACACAGGATTACCATTTCTTTCCAAATGGTAGTGAATTGTCTCTATATTAACAGCAATGATGATAAAGATGAGGGTGATAGCTTGGGATCATCAGATGCAATTATATATATTATTATATATAGGATTCCCTGGTGGCTCAGATGTTAGAGTGTCTGCCTGATATGCAGGAGATCTGGGTTTGATCCCTGGGTCAGGAAGATCCCCTGGAGAAGAAAATGGCAACCCACTCCAGTACTCTTGCCTGGAAAATCCCTTGGACGGAGGAGCCTGGTAGGAGACAGTTCATGGGGCCGCAAAGAGTCAGACATGACTGAGGGCCTTCTCTTTCTTTCTTTCTGTTATACATATAATAATATATATTATAACTATATACAATTATAATTATATTATATAGTTATATAATTATATTATATATATATAATGGATAAACTATAAGGTCCTATAGTATAGCACAGAGAACTATATTCGGTATCCTGTGATCAACCATAATGGGGAAGAATATAAAAAAAGAATGTACATCAACCCACTCCAGTATTCTTTCCTGGAGAATCCCATGGCTAGAGGAGCCTGGCGGGTAACAGTCCATGGGGTCACAAGGAGTTGAACATGACTGAGCGACTAAGCATGTGTGTATATTTATAACTGAGTTGCTTTACTGTACAGCAGAAATTACCACATTGTAAATCAACTGTACTTCAATTAAAAAGTACCTGCAAATAATACAAAACAAAACCACACTGAAAAAAAGATGAGGATGATAGTAGCAGCAATGACAGCTCTTATCCACATGCTGTGTTCCCACATGCTGCCTACAGATTTTGCATACATGATTTCATTTAATCTCAAAAACACCTAAGATGTGTTATGATCCATACACATATAAATGAACATGATGATAAAAATGAAGGTGAACCACACTGAATTACTGACCCAAAGTCACACAGTTAGAAAGGGACACATCAAACTCTGAACACAGGCTTTGGAGCTGGCACTCCAAAGCCCTGGTTCTCAATTATTAGGCTATTGGCTCAGGTTTTCATCATCGGAAGAGTTCAAGCATACATTGTGTTATTGAATTAATGAAACTTTAAGGAAGGATTCAAACTTCAGATAAGATTGAGGTCACCAGACTAGGTAACAACTAAGTCAGTCATTTCTAAGCATTTTGAGTGATGGTTCCCATAGAATTTGACAACAGTCTGTGGACTTTCTCCCTAGAAAAGTCTATGTTTGTACACAGCAGCAAATCATCGCCATGCAACCTTTTGGGGAGTAAGGATGCTCATGTCTGCCTGGGCACCACCTGAGGGTCCTGTGTAGAAGGTCCTTGCTCACAAGACACTTTTGCTCAGAACCTGCTTTTGGAGGTGAGTTTCCCTTCAACTTCTGACTTACAGGTGTGGAGGCGGCTCCACCATCATTCGACACTAATGGGAAAAAGCCAAACAAAACACTGGAGTAACAAGGAGTAGCCCTTTTTACACATTTCTTAGAGCAGGCTTCATGTGCCATTGGAAATCTCTCCCTTGGCTGTTACAGCTTCAGGTGCATTCTGAATGACTCAGGAATGGAGACACGAACTGTGTGTAAAGCCTCTCCTCATATTATTATTTATGGGGCCCAAGAGCCCATACCTCCCCAGAAAGCCCCATGGCCAATAAAGAAGGGAAGTGAAGACTGGGGAGGAGGGGCAAGATCGAGGAGGGAAAAGTGTCTTGGAAGGAAATATTTTTATGTGTTGTTGATTTCTGGTTTCTGCCTCGCCTCGCCGCGCATGTGTTTCCAATCTGGAATGAACTCCTGAGCCCAGGATCTAGAGAGAGGCCATCAAGCCCAGGCCCTCCTCTGCGGCTCCATACCCCTCTCCCCTCCTGTGCTCCAGTGGCTGGGAGCTCTGGTTCTCCGGGTCTGGAAGACATTCCTCAGCTGGCCTGGGTCTCTGAGTCTGGCACCCACCTCAGAAACATACAGTTTGTCTGTGACCACGTGTGCACTGCACGGGCTTTCATTCTCACTGAAGCTTCTTGTTTGGACGTTGGATGGCAGGCGCTTCTAGGGGATTGCAGATGCCTGTTAGGGCCTTCTGTGTCCCCAGGGGAAGGTTGCGGCATTCTTTCTCTCCTCCCCCCAGCCCTGCGATTTCAGTGCATTGTTACATGCTGAATTGCTTTGGCGCCCGTCCTGGAGTGAGCTTTTCAGCACAGGTTCCTGACAGTTTCTGGGGAACTCTCTGTGGGGAGGCAGGTTTGCAGAGCAGGAGACACAGGCCAAAGGCTGTGCAGAAAGCATGCTTCTGTGGCTCCAGCCTCACTTCTGCTCTGCTCTGACTCGGGGCTTCAGACTGTCACTGAGACATTGGTGACAGCCTCCCGGTTCTTTCCTCTGCCTCCACTTTTTTTCTCATTCAATTCCTCCACCCTGCTAAGTGCCCAGCAATGTTTGTCAATGGCAAAAATGTCATTTTGTAGCTGAAAAGTCTCCAAGTGCCTCCCTGATATCTTGTTATCAACGGTAATCGCAGTAACTTCTCCCAGTTAGGAGCTCTCACTCTGTGCCAGGCACCCAGGCAAGTATATTTTGTGCAGAACTCCCCATAGTCTCCCAAACAACCCTACCAGGTGGGGATTACTGTTAGTCGGTTCACCGATGAGAATCTTGAGAGTCTGGCCCCAAGGTCATGCAGCCAGTGTAATACTGTATAAAGTCCTATGGCCCACACCTACACAGAGGCACCAAGGGGTGGGTCAGCGTAGCCAGGCTTCTGCTTGCCAAGTCCTTGGCCTCCAAAAGAAACCCCTTTTCTGATTTGCTCTATGTTCAGGGGGCAAATTTCATTTGGGGGTCTCAATCAGACACCCACTGTGGTTGCTGCCTTCGGGGTTAGTTAGCTGGTGCTGGTAGGGATCCATGGCTCATCAGATGAGGCTCCTAAGCTCAGAAATGCACAGTTGTGTCAGGAGATGGTGCAGTGGAGGAGGCAGATGGCTGGTATGTGATTCTACTCCTGTGGGCTAAGTATAAAGGCAGGACTATGCATAATGCTCTCTGGAAATGCAGAAGAAAACTATCTAGTGCATCCTGGAGAGGGAGCAGAGCACCCAGAAGAGGTCCAGGAAGACTTCCTGGAGGAAAATGATGTCTGAGAAGTCCTAACCCCGAGGCCTAGTTGGCCAGATGGAGGCGGATGCAAAGAAGGAATTCCAGGCAGTGGGAACAAGAGCACTGTAGGAACGTGTGAACCACACATCCTGGGAAAACCTGTTTGTGAGTGAATTTACAGTGGAACAACTTTAAATATGAAGGGAAGAGTCAGTTGGAGATCGGTCCGATTAAACCTATGAAAGCTCTTTACACATATGTCCCATTCACCGAAGTAAGGGCAGAACTTCCATGCAATTTGATTTATCCTGAAGACGCCTGCTTTGTCTGGCCAGGTCCCAGGGACGCAAGGAGGCTGGGGTGTTTCAGGGGAGAGAGCATTTAGTCACCTGTATTGAGACACATATCACTTCTGGGCAAGTTTTCTGACACTTCCTCCTAAGCGTCTAGGACATTTGTTGTCTTCACTCTGCTCAGTGTCTGTCTGGGGTGAAGCCCACCTTGTTGGCTGCCTGTCCCACCCACCTCTGCTCCATTTTCACTCCCAGTTTCACTGGCTAAGGAATTCTAAGGTCCCTTCCACTTCCTTATCCCCAAGGCTTTGGTGTATGACATCTATTCTCACTATACACTGTTTCCATTCTGCTCTTGCACTATTTAAAAACATATCCTAAATGATACCTGCATAGAATCGAATAGTGTGACAGAGCTTTAAATTCCAAGCCCAAACTTACTACCATGCTCATATACATGGGCATATACCCTGAGAAAACCATAATTCACAGACATGTGCACCCCAGTGTTCACTACAGCACTGTTTACAATAGCCAGGACATGGAAGCAACCTAAAGTCCATTGACAGAGGAATGGATAAAGATGTGGTACACACATATAATGCAACATTATTCAGCCATTACAAGGAATAAAACTGGGCCATCTGCAGAGTTGTGGAAGGGCCTAGAGACTGTTATAAAGAGGAAATAAGTCAGAAAGAGAAAAACAAGTATCATATGTTAACATGTATATGTGGAATCTAGAAAAACAGTTCAGATGAACCTATTTGCAGGGCAGGAGTAGAGATGCAGAGGTAGGGAACAGACGTGCGAACACAGGGCAGAAGGGGAGGGTGGGATGAGCTGGTAGACTAGGATTGACATATATGCACCACCACGTGTAAACGAGATAGCTAGTGGGAAGCTGCTGCATAGCACGGGGAGCTCAGCTCAGTGCTCTGTGATGACCTAGAGGGGTGGGACAAAACAGGGAGGGGGGTCTAGGAGGGAGAGGATAGATGTTGGCATGGGTGCTAAGCTGCTCAGTGCTGCCCAACTCTTTGCAACCCCATGGCTTGTAGCCCACCAGGCTCCTCAGTCCAGGGGGATTCTCCAGGCAAGAATACTGGAGTGGGTTGCCATGGTCTCCTCCAGGAGATCTTCTAGACCAAGGGATCGAACCCGCATCTGCTGGGGCTCCTGCACTGCAGGCAGATTGTTTACTTCTGAGCCCCCAGGGAAGCCCGGATATATGTATGCTGCCGCCGCTGCTGCTGCCAAGTCACATCAGTCGTGTCCGACTCTGTGCGACCTGAAAGACGGCAGCCCACCAGGCTCCTCCATCCCTGGGATTCTCCAGGCAAGAATACTGGAGTGGGTTGCCATTTTCTTCTCCAGTGCATGAAAGTGAAAAGTGAAAGTGAAGTCGCTCAGTCGTGTCTGACTCTTCACGACCCCATGGACTGTAGCCCACCAGGCTCCTCTGTCCATGGGATTCTCCAGGCAAGAGTACTGGAGTGGATTGCCATTGCGGGATATATGTATGCTTATCACTAATTCACTTCCTTGTACAGCAGAAACTAACATAACATTGTAAAGCAACTATACCCCAATGAAGAAAAAAGGGTTCCAAACCCCGCCTTTCCTCTTTTATATATAAATCATGTCATTTGAAACTCTTGGCTTTTTCATTAGAAATTTACCATCATATTTCCAAATAATTTGCTTATTATTTATTGTTGTTGTTATTTCATTTAAGACATCATGTGTTGGCCTTGTACCATAGGAGGTGAGAATTTTCGTTTCCTCACAACCTGCCCCTGCATTACACACACAGTTTTCCTCCCTACCCTTCATAATTATTTCACAATCTTAAACCAGTTATACTCTTATAGGATTATGTTATATAAATACTATTAAAGGCAAAGGAGAAAAGGAAAGATATAAGCTTCTGAATGCAGAGTCCCAAAGAATAGCAAGGAGAGATAAGAAAGCCTTCTTAAGTGATCAGTGCAAAGAAATAGAGGAAAACAATAGAATGGAAAAGACTAGAGATCTCTTCAAGAAAATTAGAGATACCAAGGGAACATTTCATGCAAAGATGGGATCGATAAAGGACAGAAATGGTATGGACCTAACAGAAGAAGAAGATATTAAGAAGAGGTGGCAAGAATACACAGAAGAACCATACAAAAATGATAATCACGATGACTCAGATAACCACGATGGTGTGATCGCTCACCTAGAGCCTGACTTCCTGGAATGCAAAGTCAAGTGGGCCTTAGGAAGAATCACTATGAACAAAATTCGTGGAGGTGATGGAATTCCAGTTGAGCTATTTCAAATCCTAAAAGATGATACTGTGAAAGTGCTGCACTCAATATGCCAGCAAATTTGGAAAACTCAGCAGTGACCACAGGACTGTGGTCAGTTTTCATTCCAATCCCAAAGAAAGGCAATACCAAAGAATGCTCAAACTACCACACAATTTCACTCATCTCACATGCTAGAAAAGTAATACTCAAAATTCTCCAAGCTGGGCTTCAACAGTACATGAACCGTGAATTTCCAGATGTTCAAGCTGGATTTAGAAAAGGCAGAAGAACCAGAGATCAAATTGCCAAATCATCAAAAAAGCAAGAGAGTTCCAAAAAAAAAAAAATCTACTTCTGCTTTATTGAGTATGCCAAAGACTTTGACTGTGTAGATCACAACAAACTGTGGAAAATTCTTAAAGAGATGGGAATACCAGACCACCTGACCTGCCTCCTGAGAAACCTGTATGCAGCTCAGGAAGCAACAATTAGAAACAGATATAGAACAACAGACTGGTTCCAAATTGGAAAAGGAGTACATCAAGGCTGTATATTGTCACCCTGCTTATTTAACTTATATTCAGAGTACATTGTGAGAAATGCCAGGCTGGATGAAGCAAAAGCTGGAATCAAGATTGCCGGGAGAAATATCAATAACCTCAGATATGCAGATGACTCCACCCTTATGGCAGAGAGGGAAGAATAACTGAAGAGACTCTTTTTTTAAAATTAATTAATTTTTTACTTTATTCTACTTTACAATACTGTATTGGTTTTGCCATACATTGACATGAATCCACCACAGGTGTTATACGAGCTCTCAATCCTGAATCCCCCTCCCACCTCCCACCCCACATTGTCTCTCTGGATCATCCCCGTGCACCAGCCCCAAGCATCCTGCATCTTGCATCGAACATAGACCGGTGCCTCATTTCTTACATGATAGTATACATGCTTCAATGCCATTCTCCCAAATCATCCCACCCTCTCCCTCTCTCTCAGAGGCCAAAAGTCCGTTCTATATGTCTGTGTCTCTTTTGTTGTCTCATATACAGGGTCATCATTACTATCTTTCTAAATTCCATAAATATGTATCAGTATACTATATTGGTGTTTTTCTTTCTGGCTTACTTCACTCTGTATAATAGGCTCCAGTTTCATCCATCTCATTAGAACTGATTCANCTTATAGTTTCCTTTGTCGTGCAGACTCTTGATGAAAGTGAAAAAGGAGAGTGAAAAGGTTAGCTTAAAACTCAACATTCAAAAAACTAAGATCACGGCTTTCGGTCCCATCACTTCATCGCAAATAAATAGGGAAATAGTGGAAACAGTGACAGACTTTACTTTTTTGGCTCCAAAATCACTGCAGATGGTGACTGTAGCCATGAAATTAAAAGACACTTGCTCCTTGAAAGAAAAGCTGTGACCAACCTAGACAGCATAATAAAAAGCAGAGACATCACTTTGCCAGCAAACGTCCACCTAGTCAAAGCTATGGTTTTTCCAGTGGTCAAGTATGGATGTGAGAGTTGGACTATAAAGAAAGCTGAGCACCAAAGAATTGATGCTTTTGAACTATGGTGTTGGAGAAGACTTTTGAGAGTTTCTTGGACTGCAAGAAGTTCAAACCAGTCAAAACTAAAGGAAATCAGTCCTGAAGTTCATTGGAAGGAACTGATGCTGAAGCTGAAAGTCCAACACTTTGGCCACCTGATGCAAACAAACTGACTCATTGGAAAAGACCCTGATGCTGCGCAAGATTGAAGGCAGGAGGAGAAGGGGATGACAGAGGATAAGATGGTTGGATGGCATCACCGATTCAATGGACATGAATTTGAGTAAACTCCAGGAACTGGTGATGGACAGGGAAGCCTGGAGTGCTGCAGTCCATGGGGTTGCAAAGAGTCAGACACGACTGAGAGACTGAATGGAACTAAACTGAAATACTGTTAATAATTGAGTCACAAACTGTAATAATTACATTCCTTTCTGTAACACATTTTTTTCCTGGAGTCATTTTTCTTTATAAAATTTTCTATGAATCATTATTTCTCTGATTATGAAAACGTCATTAATAATTAATAAATAAATCATTAGTTCTTTAATTACTTCCTCCCTTAGATTTTATTTGTCCCCTTGGATTGGAAATTGGATACAAAACTGTTTATATTTGTCCTCTCATTTCTCGTTTTCCTCTTCTCACTTCCATTTTTGAAACTTTGGTTCTGGGACATTTTCCTAAGCTTTAATTTCCTCTCCATCCAACTTTCTTTTCTTTTTGTTTTTTTGTAGTTTTAAATTTTCACTATCACTTTGAATCCCCAGGAGCTCTATCTACTTCTCTGAATGTGGCTTTCTTCCAAAAGCATCCTGTTCTTAAATGTGTTCTCTTCTTATCTGAGGATGGTTTTGGGTTTTTCTGGCTGTGCTCAGTACGTGGCGTCTTGGTTCCTTTGTCAGGGATTGAACCTGCCCCCTCCATTGGAAGCACAGAGTCTTAAGCACTGGACCACCAGGGAAGGCCCTATCTGAGGATGTTAATAGTTTGTTTTACTTAAAAAAAAAAAAAAAAGTGTTGCCTGCTCCCTCCATTGTCTGTCTGTCTGTCTCTCTGTGTGAATACGATTTTCCCATTTAATTCCTATCATGTTAAATACTTTAATAAAATGTTTAGTGACCTCAATTGTCCATGCTTACTTAATAGCGAGACACTAAAAAACCCTTTGGAAGTGCTTGAGTGGGGCCTCAGCTTGATAACGGGGCAGTTTCGCTGTAACGTGTTTTGCTGAAGAAGGAGTGACCCTCAGTTGTCAGTACTGTTAACTGTTGGTCTTTGATTCAAAGACTCCTGCAGTCTCCTGACTAGAAAAACACAGGCCTGGCTGGCAGGGTCCTGGTGTATGTGGGGCATATGAGTGGGGGGCCTCCTGTTTCAGTCTGGAGAACTTCACCTCATCCCTCTGTTTCCATGGAGCTTACTTGCCTTGCCCTTTGCTGGAGGCGGGGCGGGGGGGGGGGGTTGTCCCCAAGTCCAGAACCTCAGAGCTGCAATCCTTGCTGCTGGTGTTGGGGAGACACAGCCATCAGGGTCTACAGGGTTGGAAAGGGGCCAAGGAAGGGCCTGACCCCTGATATAAGCTTGCTTTCCTCCTCAGCCTTCAAACTGCCTTGTCCACCAACTTCTGAGCCTTTCTGAGGTTCGGCGGTCTGACGTGGCTTCTTGTTGGGAGGGTGAGTCCTCTATGATCACTCACTTTTTAATTTTGCCCCACTGGTAGCGTGTTCTCATTTATCCATTCACTTCCTATCTTACAGGCTTTGTTGATGTCTGTCTGTTGCTGTGTTCACTCTCATTCTCTGTGTCTCCCTATCATTTCCTAATTTTACTTCCATTTTAATGGCATTTTAAAAGAGAATATAGGCTAGTGATTTTGTTCACACGAGCACATCCAAGTGGAAGTTATTTTACCTTCCTTTTCCTTTCCTGATCTTTAATCCCTCTTTTTAAAATGGTTTACAGTAGTAGAGAATGCATTTTGAATATGTTGATACTAAAAAGCTTGCATTTACTGAAAAATCTAAAAATAGAAAATTTGCATGTTTTGGAATTGTGAGTAACGGAAAGTTGCCAATGGCTTTTGATGTCTGAAATAAGTCCAAGGCTGTGAATATTCTCAATTCCCAGAAGAGGCAATGTGGTGGTCCCTTGAGGCATGACACTGGATGGAGGTCAGGAGACCTGACTGCTTCTTCCAACTTCAGTTCTCCCACTAGGTAGCTGTGCAAACTTGGCTGGACTAGTTCTCCTCTCTGGGACTCAGTTTCCCCCAGAAGAAGATTCCTCGTGTTCTTTATTGCTCCGCCTGTGTTTTTAAGTCCCTGAGATTGAGCACTCATATAAAGAAGGTCAGTTGCTGGCAAGGAATCACACATGAAGGCAAACACACAATAGAGGGTTCATGTTCTAATGCAGTCCTTAGATTTTGTTACATTTTCTTTGTGTGTTCTCAAAGAATCTTAATTTAGGGGAAGATATTTTTTCCCACTGTCCCTGAGGGACTTTCTCCTCTCCCTGGAGTTTTGGTGCCAGCTGACTTCCAGGCAAAAGAATCTTGGCTTTTTCTCAAATATGAAGCAGCCCTAAAAATGGAATAAGTTCTTTTGCTGGGAAGAGTCTTGCCCCCCACCACCACCCGCCCCCACCATTTAAGGATATATTTGTGCGTTTGAGTGTTTAATTTCCACTTTTTCCTCCAGATCTTAGGTTCCATGAGGGCAGGGACTTGGTGTGTCTTATTTCTTGCTCTGTCTGTTGTTCCTTGCCCAGGGCCTGACACATTATAGGTGATTCAATGAATAAAGTGGACAGTAACAATTTAGAGATTCTAAAGGCATCCATTCCCCAGAGAAAAGGACTCTTGGCATGGCAAGAATTTTAACTGTAGATGTTCTCATCTTCAGATGAGGGAAAGTGGGGAAGGGCAACTTTTCATAGTGGATGAAGAAGAACAGTGGGGATTTTATTTGAAACCAATAGAGAATGCTCTGGAGAGTTTGAAGAAAGTTGGGGTTAATTCATTCTGCTTGCCTTTGGCCCTGAATATGAGCCTTGTATGATTAATGACTGGGGAGTTGAATAAAAAGAAAAGTTACTGTATCTTTAGTCTATTACATATATCGTTTTAGTTAATTATTTCAACAAAATATTAATGTAGTATTTTTATCCTGACTTCACAGATAAGAGAACAGAAATACAGAACATTTATATAAATTGCTTACTAATACAAGTGGTAATAGTAGAGGTGGATTTTAAACTCAGAGAGTCCAACTTCTTAGCATCTTAAAAAGATTAAAAATAAGAAAGAGTTCTTATATTTATCCTCATTTTTACTATTTCCAACATTCTTCATTTGTTTGTGTAGATCCAAATTTCCATTTGGTGTCATATTCTTTCTTCTTTTAGAGTAAGACTGGTGATAATTCACTCTCTTGGGTTTCTTGTGTGTGTGTGTCTGAAAGCATATATCAAAAAGACTCTTTTGTTTTCTTGTGGTTTGTTATAAGGACCAATGATAGGTCCTTATTGGTTATCTATTTTTTTTAAATTTATTTATCCCAGCATATGGGATCTTAGTTCTCTGACCAGGAATTGAAACTGTGCTCCCTGTAATGGAAGCATGGAATCTTAACCACTGGACTACCAGGGAAGTCCCTCAAAGAATATTTTCAAAAATTCACTTTTGAAAGATATTTTCACTGAGTATGGACATCTGGAGTGACATTTTTTCTTTTAGTGTTTAAAGGTGTCTCCCTATGGTCTTGTAGTCTACATAACTTCTGATTAGAAGTCTGGGATAATCCTTATCTTTATTTCTTTACATGTCATGTATCTTTTTTCTCTTGCTGACTTCAAAATTTTCTCTTTATCTTTGGTTGAAAGCAGGTTAAATATGATGTCTGTGAGTGTGCATATGCATATGTTTTAATCCTGTTTGTGATTCTTTGAGCTTCTTGGATCTGTGGTTTGTTTCTTCCATTAATTTTGGAAAATTCTTAACCACCGGTTCTTCCAACATTTCCTCTGTCTTGTTCTCTCTCTTTTATTTTTGGAACTGCAATTACACCCAGGTTAGACTTTTGCTGTTGCCTCACAGCGCCTCCAGGCTCTGTTTTGTTGTTTTCTGCTCTTTTGCTGTCTCTGTTTCAACCCCGTGGGAGGGAAATTGACTATTCCTTTGGAGTTTCCTCTCTTCCATTCAAGTCAACTTCTTGTCTACCAGATAGCCTATTATCAAACTTTACCTCTTCATTTGGTGACAACTGAATTGTTTAGTTCTATGTGATGCAATAACAGGCAGTTACATGGATAAAGATAGAGACTTTGATTTTTCTGACATTACCTCTGGCTCTAAGAGACATGAGCGTAACTGGAGAGAGAAGCCTTGTCCATAGGACAGCATATGGGAGAGGCAACATGAGATGGTTATCCTAATATGGGCCTGCCTGGGTTCAAGTCTTTTACTAGTCCTATGGTTTCAGCCAACTACCTGAGCCACATTTTCCTTATTTACAGTGGGAATACTGCCATCGCCTCATACATTTCCTAAACCTTAAGTGAGGAATGACATGTAAAGCATTTAGGTTGGCCTTGGGCATGTGTTGGTCTGTAATGGTTGCTGGATCTGAATGTAATGGAATAAGTGATTGTACTAGTTTGCTGGGGCTGCTGTAACAAGGTGCACAGACTGGGCAGCTGAAACCACAGAAACATACCCTCTCACAGTTCTGGAAGCTAGAAATCCAAGGTCAAGGTGTCAGCAGTGTAGGCTCCTTCTGAAGATCATGAGGAAGACATGCTCTGAGCTTCTCTCCCAGAGTCTTGTGCTTTCCTAGAAATCCCTGATGTTTGGTGGCGTGTGGACACATCACCCAAATTTCCACCTTCACGTTCAGATGGTGTTCTTCCTGTGCGCATGTCTGGGTGTAGCATTTCACAAGCACACTGATCATATCGGTATAGGGGTCCACTCAACTCCAAACATGTCCTCATCTTAACCAATCATATTTTCAACAACCATCTTTTCAAATAAAGTCATGGAAACTTCCCTGGTGATCCAGTGTTTGAGACACCAAGGGGGCTTAAACACCTGCAGAGGGCGCAGGTTCTGTCCCTGGTGGGGGAACTAAGATCCCACATGCCTCACGGTGGGGCCAAACAAACAACAAAAGATACCCAAATAAGGTCACGTTCTGAGTTGCGCAGTACTTCAGCATATGAATTTGGTGGTGAGGGTGGCTGTGTACCACCTAATTCCAAACACTGGTAAGAAAGAAATATTCTAGAGAAGGTAGAGGAGGTGGAGATAGGTCACTAGTATCCAAATGATCCATGAAACCTTCTTCGATTCCCGTGGAACTTGACCCAGGACTTGGCAGTTGACAGTGGCTTAGTGGTGGTGACCCAAGGGCCGTGTGACCCTGGGGGAAAATGTGATGAGCAAAGAGGTCAAGGCAGAAATGTGGAGATGTGATTGGCTGGACTGGCGAGCAGGGGCCTGGGAGTAATCTAGAGGCCCTTGACTGCTGAACTAAGGAGTTTGCACTTCATAGTCTTGGCAGGAAGAAGCTAGTGAAAGATTATGTTGCATACCACAGAGACAAGTCAGCAGTGCAAAGGAAACCTGAAGTATGGAAATACTAGCTCCAGTCACTGAAAATGACACCCGAGACCCACATTACTAGTGAATTCACTACGAGTAACTTTGCAGTTGGGGATTGGATTGCATGAACTCCTCCTGTGTCCACTCTGTAGCTCTTTGCATATATTCGGCTCCTCGGCCGGTTGGACTTAGGGGTGCAGTCTGTAATCAGTTGAGAGCTGGTCTATGGGCCAAGTGGCAGGGTTTATATGGGGATCAGACCATATGAATAAGATACACAGTGTTCTCAAGGCTGAAGGGAGGATATACAGCAGAGATCTGGCCGACTGCATTACTCAGAAATACTGGTAAGGCGGGGGAGCTCAGAGGAAGGGCCAGTTGGCTCACTGCACAGAAAGATGGCAGAAAACACACAGAGCAGTGTGGAGGGGTTCAGGTGTCACAGGCTGCCATGGCTCACTGCCCAGGCTGTTCATCCTTGCTCCTTTAGAGTCTCAACACCTAGATCGTCCAAGAACCAAAACCTCATGGAAAAGTGAAAATTTTACTCCATCCATCAATCGTTTGATCTATAGGATGCCAGCTGATTTCCAGGGAAACTCCTGTTTAATCTCAGCTGTCAGTTGCCATGGCAGCACACTAGCACAGTCCTAGTGTCTGATGCATTGCGCCCGTCACTCAACACACGGGCAGCATCTGGCACCATGCAATTCTTGTGGCCACCCCGCGGTCACCGCAGACCCTGTAAGCTTGGTAATTAACTTGTCAGCACTCTCCACTGGTGGCCAGAAATCCCCACTTGTCCTGGAGGGCTTGGCTCAGGGTGTGAGCCGTGGTGTGGGCAGGTTTCCTCACCCTGACTCTTGGAAGCACGCCTGGCACTTCTGGTGGGTGAGTTTGTTGCTCATCTGTGTACTCTCAGTTATGCAGAGTTCTGTTCAGAAGGACTTCATTGCTGGGTTTTTAGAAGCCAGTATTATGTTCCTATTACAGAGAGAACCCAAACTCATGGCAAATGTAAACTGACCAGACCCTTCTAATGTGTAAGCTCTTAGCTGTTGACGCACAGTACCTTAAACTGCTCTGGGTTCTCTGCACAGGGGTTTCTTTCCCTAAGGTCCCCTGCTCACTTGAGAATTAGATACCAAACCTATTTCCTTTCTGGAGTGACCTTTGGCTCTGATTATCTCCCAGCATGAGATAATGCATGTAAAACTGTTATTGTTTGGCACTTGATATATTGCAAGCTCTGAATAAAAGTTGGATAAAACCATTTTTACAATCACTCCCACAACATGCCAACTGTATTATCAACAGAGGTTCCCCAAGTCTAGAAATCACCTCTTATTTAGGGTTTCTTATTATGATGAGTTATATCCAAATGGTAACACTGATGGCAATCATTATTCCGTACAACCTAAACTGTGCAGTCTGTCAATGACTTCTCAGTACAACTGGAAAAACTCCATAGGATCTGGTTAAGCTACATGTGGAGGGTGATAAGAGGCCAGGTGTGGCAGGAGCAGTGGGCAGGCTCATGGCTTGGTGGGCGGCGAGCTAGATAATTTAGGGGTGGTGGGGGTGAGTCAGCAGGAAGGCTGCTGGGTGGTGGGTGGGAGAGACCAGGCTGGCTCCTGGGAAGCAGCCGGATGCCAGGAAGATGAAGCACTGTTGCTGTATTATCAAAATGGTCTGGGAGAGAAATAGCAGGAAAAGGGAGGCGGGGAGAATGACCAGGACCCTGCGAAGGCTGCCCTAGGGAAGCAGGGCATAGGCTAGCAGACTGGTAGGCTTGGGAATGGGGGGCCTGATGAATCTCTAAAGCTAGACATGATTCCCCCCTTCTTGGTCACCGGTGGTCATCTGGGCTCTTTGCAATGAGGGACAGAAGATTAGACCTTTCAAAATGTGAGTCGGAAAAGTCTTGAGGGATAGAGTGTTTATCTGGGGGAGTTTCTCCCAATTATGGTCTTGTATAGTAGATGAGAGAGTTGGATTAGATGATAACTCTATGTGTGTCTGTTTAGTCGCTCAGTCGTGTCCAACTCTTTGCAACCCCATGGACTGTAGCCCACCAGACTCTTCTGTCCATAGGATTCTCCAGGCAAGAACACTGGAGTGGGTTGCCATTTCCCCCTCCAGGGAATCTTCCTGACCCAGGGATCAAACCCATATCTCCTGCATTGCAGGTGGACTCTTTACCACTGAGCCACCTGGGAAGCCCAAGATGATAACTAGGGCTTGACTAATAATCTCTCGGTTTATACCATAGTCAGGCAGTCTGGAAGGTAAGCACCGCAGTGACCAAGATGACAGGCATCTGCACTCATGTGGCTGCTTCCCTGGTTTGTGTCATCCCTGTTTCAGTGAGCTCACCTCTGTCAAGGTACCTGGCTTCACACCTGGCATAAAAACTTAAAATGACACCCTATTGTTTTCCCTACTCCTCGTGGATTTAGGTGTGTCATCAAATCCTCCTTCATCACTCTTGTCACTGCTCATGCTTGCTGTTTGCACACATACCTCTTTCCCTGCTCTTTCTGGTTGCTGTGAAGTTAATCCCTAATCAGCCACAGGCATGAGCTCACCAGGCGTGAAGCAGGATTGACATTGCCTAGCAACTGGGAAAATAGCTCCCGCGGGCCCCACAGCGGCTCCAGAGCCTCAGCCCTGGGCCATGTGGGAACGGAAGAGCTTCAGTTGAAATACAGATACAAACAAACCAAACTGGCCCCCAAACATCACGCTTCATGTGCCTGACTCTCGGGGGAATGATCTTAACCACCCTCTCAAGCACTGACACGTCCCTAAAAGGGTCAGAGAGGAGGGGTGAGCAATCAGGGTTGGAAAATCCATAAACCCTGCACATGGAGACACACACACACCCCGATGAAGAAATGCATGTGCATACGTAGTTGGCACTGGCTTCCTGCTCTGTGATTCTGTGCTGACTCAGGGGAGCTGGTCGTACGTCAGAGGCCAGCAAGCATCCTGCATGTCTGGATCAGTGAACAAGGACAAAAGTCACTCTGGTCAGAGACGTTACAAAGCCCTGTGTGGCGGATGCCCGCTCCCCTTCCTGGTCCTTCCCCATCACACACGCAGCACTCGGTGGGAAGGGTCAGCGCCCAGAGAACAAAGGGCTGCTGTCAGCAGTCCTGCGTGGGGAGGCGGCGGGTGTTCAGGACGGATGTCCGTCTGCGGTCACGGTAGCCCTGGTTTGCCTGTGGAGGTGCTTCAGGGGCTCCATTCCTGATTATAAGGACCTGAGAGAGTCTTTGTCAGCACAGCTGAGCTGAAGACTTCTGCCAGATGGTGGGTCAGAGGCAGGAGTCGGGCAGGGTGAGAGATGCCATGACCCCCTGAGGATTGCTTCGGCCCCCCTCCAAGGAAGGTCACACTATTAAAAGCCTAGAAAACAAGGCCAGGAGAGGTGAAGTCTCTGCCTGTAGGCAATAGCTCATCCTGCCAAGGGGAGAGTGAGGTGGGCCGGGCTTCTGTACTGCAATCAGTGTAGCGGGCCCTGGGTCAGGTTGGTGGGGGCTAAGCCCTGGTCTGCCCCTCACTGGCTGTGTGACCCAGGTCCTCCTGAGGACAGGGAGATGCATGATGCCTCATAGGGTGGGTGTGGGAAATACTGAAGCTGTGAGCGTGATTAATAGCCCAGACCCTGGAGTCCTGGTAAATTCTCCCACTTGGAAGAACTAGCATTTGTGTGAGGCTTCATACTTCTGGATTCGACAGTCAGCTCACCTTGGTGCCTTCATCTGATTGAATAGCAACAGCTCTCCCATCCCTTGACTGCGTGATCACTCTTTGTCAGTTGATAACTTCCTGTTTTTTGGCAGGTCCTTTATGTCACCATCCCCTACCCCCTGGTCATACCTCCCTGCCTAGCACTCTCAGCATCAAATAACATCTGTTCTGACCCTGGGACCAATTCCTAGCTTGTTAGAAAATGATCACACCCCAAGCTTATATATAACATTTATAAGAGAACCTAATATGGTAAGGTTTTAGAAATTATTAATGCAATTCATATATACTTAGTCTCGGTTCTTTTACTTCAGTCATAATCTGAGTCTTGGGACTGGGCTAGAACCTGGGTTTCTGGTTCCGATCTTATAACATTTCCATGTGGAACTGAGGTAAGAATCAGGAAGACCCCGAGTGTATTGCGAGCCAGAGCTAATCCAGGATCAATCTGAGATGAAAAGGCATCTGTAGAAATGATCATCCCCCCATTTTTCCAAGTCACTCTGAATTTCACTCCAGTTTGGCGTCACCCTCACCACTTTATTGAAATGGCTTTTGCTGAAGTCAGTCATACGTGCTCCATCTAATGGTTATCATTAATTTTTTTTGGACTCGTATATTTTCATACCAACTTGTATCTATTCAGAGTATGTGCTCTGTGTGTGTGTGTGTGTGCTAAGTTGCTTCAGTCGTATCTGCCTCTGTACGATCCCATGGACTGTAACCCGCCAGGCTCCTCTGTCTTTGGAATTTTTCCAGGCAGGAATACTGGAGTGGGTTGCCATTTCCTTCTTCAGGAGATCTTCTTGACCCAGGGATCGAACCCACATCTCTTATGTCTCCTTCAGGCAGGTTCTTTACCACTAGTGCTACCTGAGAAGACCATTTCAAGTATAGTAAAAGTGAAAGTCACTCAGTTGTGTCCGGCTCTTTGTGTTCCCATGGACTATACAGTCCATGGAATTCTCCAGGCCAGAATTCTGGAGTGGGTAGTCGTTCCCTTCTCCAGGGGATCTTCCCAATGCAGGGGATCTTCCTAACCCAGGAATCAAACCCAGATGTCCCACATTGCAGATGGGTTCTTTACCAGTTGAGCCACAAGGGAAGCCCTTCAAGTATAAGGTATGTCTAATTATTCCAAGTCACAGTCATTGATACTGTCACAAACATTAGAAAGAGAATGCTGCGAGCTTAGGCATAGTTTTACATAGGTTTGTTTACCTTCAGGGAGTCTCGAATCTCTAGAAATTATTAAAATCATGGAGAGGTTGGTTTTTATAAATGTTTCCCCTCAATTTTGGTTAAATGTACCCATGTAAAATACTGACATTGTTTCTGATCCTGGAGCAGAATTGTCTAGTATACAGACTTGCTTTAGTCCTTACTCAAGAATGATGTTTATGCAAAGTTCTCAGTGAGATATCCATTTGTATATGTCAGGAAATTGGCATTCTGAATTTTCACATTCCCAAGTACTGTTAACCAGTGTAAAAAGTAAGGAGAACAACTGCTATTATATTTTTCTGAGAAATTTCTCAAGTGATGGGATCATGTTCAGGAAATAATCCTCAAAAATATAAATTCTTACACAAAATTCCTTTAAGTAAGCCTCTACCATATTCTTCGCTTGACAGCCATACTTTAAAAACCTTTAACTGTAAACTCTTAGTTTGCAGTGGTTTGGTTTTTCCTGAATCTTGAAAATTTCTAAGTTCCATTAAATATATAATTTCTGTTTCCTCTTAAAGAACTCATGTTCACAAAAGGATCATCGTCGTTGTTCTCATCTGATTCAAAAATGACCCCTTAAGCTATTTGGCTCTGAGATGTGAGTTACCCAGATGATAAACTTTACCACCTTTTATGGGAAAATGTCTTCATCCACATTCGTTCCTCCCACCTCTGAGTAACATTGCAGGAGGGTGGCCGTGTTGTGGACTTAAAGCCATCTGTAATAGACCTATTTCTGGATGATGCTGAACTCTGCCTAGATCAGTGCTGGGTCTACCAGTTTACTGTAAAGGTTAAAACTTGGAAATAGCTGATAAAAAGGAAGGGAGGCACAGGGCAGGGTGGGGAGGAGCTTCCACCACCAGCATGGCCACCTTGACCAGCCCTGAGGCTCCACACTGCTCTTTTCCCCTTCGTTGTCCCCATGGAGCTTTCGCACCACTCACCACTCCCTCCTGGGGCACATTATTTCCTTCTGTGACTCCACAGGCTCTGGTTGGCTTTCTACTTCTCTGTCCACTTATTCCCTTCAGCTCCTTTGATGGAGCTTCTCCTTCTGTCCAGTCTTTAATTTTAGAATTTCTCAGGGCCTCCCAGGTGGCGCTAGTGGTAAGGAACCTCCCTGCCAATGCAGGAGACATAAGAGACACAGGTTCGATCCCTGCATTGGGAAGATCCCGTGAAAGAGGGCATGGCAACCCACTCCAGTATTCTTGCCTGGAGAATCTCATGGACAGTGGAGCCTGGTGGGCTACAGACCATGTGATCGCAAAGAGTTGGACATAACTGAAGTGACGGCACACACACAGGTCTTGAAGGTGAAAAGACAACATGCAGAATGAAAGAAAATATTTGCAAGTGAAGCAAATGACAAGAAATTAATGTACAAAATATACAAACAGCTCATGCAGCTCAATATCAAAAAAGAACCCAATCAAAAAATGCGCAGAAGACCTAAATAGACATTTCTCCAAAGAAGACATACAGATGGCCAACAAACACAAAAAAAGATTATCAACATCCATCACTTATTATTGGAATAGTTGCAAACCAAAGCTACAATGAGGTTTCACTTCACACTAGTCAGAATGGCCATCATCAAAAAATTGATAACAAATGCTGGGGAGAGTGTGGAGGAAAGGGAACCCTTCTCCACTGTTGCTACAGTGTGGAGGGTCTTTTAAAACCTAAAAACAAAACTACCATATGATCCAGCAATCCCAGTCCTGGGGATATACCTCGAGAAAACCATAATTCCAAAAGATTCATGCACTCCAATGTAATTCACTGCAGCACTATTTGCCATAGCCAGTATATGGAAGCATCCTAAATGCCCATCAGCAGAGGAATGGATAAAAAAGATGTGGTACATATTACAATGGAATATTACTCGGCCATAGAAAGAAATGAAATTGTGCCATTTGAGGAGACACGGATGGACCTAGAGACTGCCAAACAGAGTGAAGTAAGTCAGAAAGAGAAAAACAAATATCATATATTAATGCATATATGTGGAAACTAGATCCTAGATCACCTTTTCTTTTCACTTTACTTCCCTCCAGGATATCTTACCCATGTTCGTGGATTCAAATATCATCCACAGGAAGACAGCTCCCGAACTTACGTCTGGTCACAGAGGCAGCTCTGCTCCTTTCTACCCAATTCCATCCACATCTCTCCTCTCTCTCTCCTGTGTCAACACTCACTGTCCTCATGTGGACAACTAGACAGCTCTGAGAGGCCCCTCTGCCTCAACTCTGATGTCTTCTGCACTCAGCCATAAAGTGATTATTTATGAATGCAAATCAGACTCTGTTATCGCCCATGGAATACTCTTCAGGGACTCATCATTATTCCTAGAATATTCCAATATTCTTTTTAATTAAAAAAAAATTTGACCAGGCTGCATGACTTGCAGGATCTTGCAGGATCCCAACCAGGGATCAAATCCACACCCTTGGCAGTGAAAACATGGAGTCCTAACCACTAGACCACCAGGGAATTCCCAAATATTCCAATAATCTTAACATGGCTGCTTAGGTCTTGAATGATTTGACTCCTGGTGATGGCTTTAGCACTCTGGCTTTCTTAGGGCTCTTGAATTTACCCAAAATAATGGTTTCTACTCATGTCAGAGCCTTCTCCCTTGCCAGGTGTGCCCCTTTTCTACGCTTGAGGGGTGATGCACACTTGTTCTTTGTGGCTCTTATCACAGCTGGCACGAAATATCTGGAATTTGTTTGTTGTCTCTTTTTCCCACCAAAATGTCCCTTAAAGTCTGGCATGTGTTTCTTTTGTTTAACTCTTTGTCTCTAATGCTGAGAGTTGGACCATACAGAAGGCTGAGTGCTGGAGAATTGATGCTTTTGAATGTGGTGCTGGAGAAGACTCTTGAGGGTCCCTATGATAGCAAGAAGATCACACTAGTCAGTCCTAAAGGAAGTCAACTCTGAGTATTCATTGGAATGCCTGGTACTGAAGCTTTTGGCCCCCTGATGTGAAGAGCTGACTCATTGGAAAAGACCCTGATGCTGGGAAAGATTGAGGGCAGGAGGAGAAGGAGA
>SJYV01027328.1:439330-450451 GCA_006410875.1 Neotragus pygmaeus
TGACTCATTGGAAAAGACCCTGATGCTGGGAAAGATTGAGGGCAGGAGGAGAAGGAGATGATAGAGGATGAGATGGTTGGATGGTATCACTGACTCAGTGGACATGAATCTGAGCAAACTCTGGGAGACAGTGAAGGAGAGGGAAGCCTGGCGTGCTGCAGTCCATGGGATCTCAAGAGTTGGACACGACTGAGCAACTGAACAACAACTGGCACAATCCATGCTGACTGCTGGCACATAGAACTGGCTAAATATTGCTGCTGCTGTGCTTGTTATCAGTGGTCCCAATTCTCTCATAACAAACAACTTGACCTTGGTCAGGTTGTTTCCTCCAGCAGAAAGATCATCATCTTTTCTTGGATAAGATGACCTCTGTAGTTTCTCCAGCTTTAAGAGTCAAGGATTCAGGGAACTTTGAGGACTCGTGCATTCTGGAACTCTTTGAAACACTTCCATGGGAGGGGTAAGGATCATTTCTCTTTGCAGCCAGGCTCTGTTGGCTTGTCCTGGAAGATAAGCAAGAATGACACACAAGGGAGGAGAAAACCCAGGCCAGTCTGGCTTGGTTCAGCCTGGAACCTGGTACTTTTGGGTGGGACTAGACACAGATGTTTCATGGCAGGCGCATCATGTACCTCTTCCTGGAAATGATGGTAGGAGAGGAACCAGAGAAAAAGGATGACTTGAATTTATTTTCTTGGAAAGAAGATTTTGTTAACAAGACTCCTGCTTTTCCTCATATTTGGACAGAGAGGCTAACTGAGCAGAAAGATCTGGGTTTGAACCACTCCCTCACTGCTGACCACGCCCAGGAACATCACCCCTAAGAGCATGGTCCTCGGTTCCAACTCACACTTGCCTTCTCCAGAGGTCTCGGCTGTCCTGCTCCTTTGGTGATTTGCCACTAATCTGATACATGTGTAATTTGAGTCCATTTGGATGAAATTTGTGGGAAGGAAAGAAGAGAATGCAGAGAAGGACAGGCTTTAAGTGGGAATAGATGGAGTGTGAAGAATGGAGGCATCCCCATGTAATAGATAGGATTGTATCCAGCCAAGTGACACAAAACCCAAAGTAGCAGTAGTTTGAGCAAGATGAGGGTTTATTTGTCCCACATATTGACGTTAGGAGGCAGATGGGAGAGTATTGTGGCTTTGGAGTTGTCAGGACCAGACAACTGGTCCTGCACCTCTGCACCTCTGCCACCTTCAGCATGCCTTTTCCATCTTGCAGTCTAGGCTGCATGTGCATCTGCATTTTAGGCAGCTGGGAAAGAAAAGAGCAAATAGGGGAGGGGAAGGGCACATGTCTTCTCTTTAAGGACACTTCCCAGTCATTGATCACATTGCTTCAGCTTATGTCCTGCTGGCCAAAACTCAGTCACATGGCCTCGTGTAGCTGCAGAAAGGTTGGGGGATGTGGCTTTATTCTGAATGGCCTCATGCCTCCTTTCTTCCCATTACTGAGGAAAGTGAGAATAGGTATCAGAGGACACACTCTGAAAACAAGAATGGACCCCGTAGATGTCATAAGAACAGCCACAGTCAGCCTCGGGTGTTGGCTCTGGAGCTGGGCAACCAGACCTGATTGGAAGCTTAATTCTACAGCTGCAAACTGTGCAACCCCAGGCACATTTCTGAATCTCTCTGAACATCAGCCTTCTCTTCTGTAAGTCCCACTAATAACAACTACTTCAGAGAACAGTTACTGGAATTCATCATGGTGATATTCTTAAATCACCTGGGGTCCTCCCTGGCAGACCACTGGAGCTGACAGTCAGTGTTAATGATGGTGATGTTTGGATGGGGAGATGCCCCAAGGATATCCTTCTCCTTCTGCACAACTGGAAATGAGCATTCTAGCTGGCCAACATCCTTCTTGTGATCATCACCCACACCCTTCAGCAGGGCTGTTATTTTCTCTTTAGATAGATTCATCTCTTGCTTGGGTTTGGAGTTCCTTGGAAGCCAAGATCTTCTGGACAGAATGGAACCCTGACATTGAAAAAGTCACAGCTTGCAAGAAAGAAATGCCCATGAATTCCCTCTTCAAGAATGCTCCAGTCCCTCAAACATGCATTTAATTTAGGTTTAATAAAGCAGCTGTTTAATAACTGCTGATTAAAAGCATACTTGTGGCTTGTGGTGTGGTCCTGGAATAGCAGGAGCAGTTTTTGTCTTCATTTCCATCTTCTCCTCTACCTACTACCTAATGGTCAATGTTTGTTCTTCTCTAAAAGGATTTTATTAATCACTATTTATTGCAAGAAGAGAATATGCCAAAGGCCACTCCTTCCATTTCTGTCCCAGTGGTGAATACACATGCATCCCCTGCTCAATACAAGGCATATGGTGAACTCAGATACCTGCTGGGTGACTTTCTCCTACAGGCTGGAAATCCGGCCCAGGTGCTGTACCTGCTGTTGGACTGAGGCAGATCTGGGCTCTGTATGTTTCCTTTGCACAGGACCAGCAGCGTCAGGGATGATCTCTTATCCAGTTGAAGGATAATTGAATGATACTTGACATTCATGCAGAGTTCTGCAATTCATAGGACATTTTCAAGTCAACATAAATAACAAGGATGATACCAACCATTTGTTGGATATATACACGAAGTATTTCATGTCCATTATCTCTACATTTTACCATCCAGCATAATGGGCATTATTTTATACTGAGTTTTACAGATTGGTAAACTGAGGCTCAGAGAGTAGAGATGACTTACCCAAGGATGCAAATTCTAAGAAGGCAATTCTGAAAAGAGGTAAACTTGGGGCTTGTATGGTTTTCCAGATTCCACGATAATTTCTTACTTCTTAAGGGAGCAAGTAGAAGAAAGAAGAGGACGGACTGGGGCCATGCAAGTGCTACCTGGGAGGAAATATTTTTAGAATCACAACCAAAGGGGCCCTGCAGGAAGATTCTATATGTTCTGAACATCCCAGGAGCCACTCATCCTTTTGCTCTCTCCCAGGTTCCTTTCTGGCTGGGGTGGGGATGGCTGCTGTCTCTGAGTGTTACTGGTGAGGAAGGTTGGAGAGAGATGCTGTTTTTGGACAGGACAGGCTCAGCATCATTGGCAGGTGGTCATAGCAGGAGGAGCTGGTGGGGACACCTGATAATTATTAACAATAAGGCCATTTTTTCCTGTTTCGTATTTAATGTTACGGTTTCCTTAGTTTCTTTCATTCTCCAATCATATCTCTTACAGTGAGACTCAGGTTTCTTAAACATCAACACATATGCTTTTCCCTATAATTCTTATAAAACCATTTCAAAATGCATTATCAATATTACCAGTGACATTAAAAACTACCAGTGGCATTTATATTTCTGCTGTCATTTAGATGTGCTTTGCAGCTGGGTTATTTTGTATTTTTTAGGGTCAGTTTTATAGTTTCTTTTCCTATTTGCTTTAGTTTTAATTAAAAATTTTTATTTTACACTGGCGTATAGTTGATTGACAATGTTGTTTTAGTTTCAGGTATACAGCAAAGTGGTTCAGTTATATATATACATATATCCAACATTTGCTTATTTGAAGTACCAACTATTGAAAAATATATGCTCAGAAAATTTCACTCTTATCCATAACTTCTGTAGTCTATTTTCTCCAAGCAACCATTTTCACTCATTATCTGAGCTCTTCTTCGAACAGATTTGTGCAAATATGTTTCGGGGGTGGGTCACAAGAGTCAGACACGACTTAATGACTAAGCCACCACCATGTATATAAGTGTGCTTTTCACAGATACTTACATACTAAAAAGAAGATACTCCTATTTTTTTTCTTTCCTTATTAAGATGACACAGAATGTTTAGTTGTTAAGTTGGACTTAACGTGGATCTAGGTCTTACCCAGTCTCAATTTAGATACAGTTCAAACACAAAGCCTTGGACTCCTCTGGTGGTCCAGTGGATAAGAATCCACCTGCTAGTGCAGGCGACACACGTTCGATCCCTGGTCTGGGAAGATTCTACATGAGCCGCAGCTACTGAAGCCGCCACACCCTAAAGTCTGTGCTCTGTAGAGGAGAAGCCGCTGCAAGGAGCAGCCCGCACTGCAAGGAGGAGTAGACCCCGCCCCCACCCCCACCACAACCTGAGGAAATGCGTGCAGAGCAACAAAGATCCAGTGCAGCCAAAAATTAATTCGCTGATTAATAATAAAAAAAGTCAAAGATGAGAGCCAGATTCCAGCCAAGTAGTCTTTCTTGGAAGAGGTGCAGGACCACCCGTAGCTCTCCAGTGCCTTTTCTCTTCTGCAGGAGGACGTGTTCTGCTTCGCGATTAACGGGCAAGGATTCAGTAATGAACACGGAATGCTCTGGCAGAGAATTGTGCACGGCTTCCACAGGAAGGGTAGCCAATTTCCAGCATCGAGGGTAGAGGGGTGTTTCTGGAAGTGAGGCCATGTGATCACTGTTTGAGCACTAATGCTTGCCACTGGGTTAAGAGAATCACAAGCACTGGCTCATTAAATTCTCACAACATCTTGTGAAGTAGATATTAGCTGTTTTACCGATGAGGAAAATGAGGCTGTGAGGTTAATGCCCAAGGATGCATAACTGATGACGGATGGACCCAGGATTTGTCTCTAGTTAGTCAGATTCTACTGAGCATGAAGCTACTATGGGAAATGCAAATAAAGGACTTATCAGCATGAAATACTTAGTAAAAAGCTGGGATAGGGCACATATTCAGTTACTGGTACATGCTGTCTGGGTAGGAGATTTTGATCTCCCTGGGGGCAGAGACTGACCCTTGCATAAATGTATATTTGCTCATCTCCAAGTGTACAGTGTGGGATTGGACCATGAATGCTTAATGCTCACTGACCGACAATGACTTCAGAAGTAGGACTATGGGCGGAGAAGGAGCAATGTCACTTGGGTTCAGTGCTAGCTCAACGCATGCACTGTGGACATGTTTGGTGACAGTCAGTCGCCTTTCCCAGAGGAGCCCGGCCATCCGGGCTAGTCTCAGGCTCTCCTGGGATTGGAAGAGCCTGGGAAAATCCTCAAGGAGTAACAAGAAAGTCATTGCCAGCTATAAAAGTTCTAGGATTTGGTTTCCAAAGGAAAGGGAGTGAGTATGGGTTGACTGAGTTTTCAGACCTCAGTGCAACAAAAGGACTTTCCTCATTCTTGCAACCGGCCATTAACTAGTGAGTCAAGGAAGCAGTTGAAAAGCAGGGGAGAGGCCAGTGTTTAACAGCCTTTTTGTGGGGGAAGTGTCCAGAAATCATTCTTGCATAATCTTACTCTCAGATTTCGTAGGGAAAAGTATGGGGACTCAAAGGAACACACTCTGCATGCTCAGACCAGCATCTTCTAGCCTGAGGGGGAGCCTCCTCCAAGTCACAACCACGATCCTCTCCCTGCAATGAGTCCCTCATCCCAGGAGGGACGGGTTAGGTTGAGCCCCACCCCCCCCAGAGCCATCTGGCCCATCAGCTCATATTGTGTTTGGTCCCCTCTTCAGCTAAGCCATGATGAGTTCCCATGAGGGCAAACTCCATTTTTGTCCAGATATGGATAGTGGGTCAAGCCAGGAAACGGGTAAACTTGAAGCCAAGCTCTGGGACCCCCTTGAGGCTCACCTGGAAAGACTGATGGGGCTTTGTACACAGGCCTCCCTGTCTCCAGATGCTGACAGCTAGAGGGAGTTAAAAGGATTTCTGAACGGTTTATTTTGGGGTGGATTTGAAAGCCCCCCTCTCTCGCTCTGTTTTTCTTTTTAGACAGCTTTGCACAAGGGGCAAGTCTCCTGCCAAAAAGCCTCGTAATGCCCCTCTTTGGGGACTGAATTTATCCGCTCAGCTGTCCCTTGTAAATTTATTCCTGTGTGAGATTTTTCCCAAACCATTCATTCCTCCGCTTAGCTCAGGCAGCTGGAATGCAGGAAAAAAAAAAAAATACATTTTTCTTTTTTTTTTTCAAGAATGTGCCTTTTGTGTGCTGGGAGGGGCTGGGCTGAAGACAAAACAAAACATACGTGTGCCCCAATGCCCATACATCTACAGGCATGAACAGCCCTGAAGAGATTGGGGGTGGGGGTGCCCTGGGTTGGTGAGGGTGGCACCCAGCTCAGAGGCGTCTGTAATGTGGGCCTCAAGTCTCCAGCCTGGGCCGGCCGGGCAGAGAAACACCTCACTGGGTGTCTCCATAGCAACATCACAGTTTAACTGGAATGGAAAGCCTCATGTGTTAGAGCCAAGAGCGGCTCTCTGCACGTGTTCACCAGGCAGGCCTGCGGGGAGGAGGAGGGTGTTGGGAACTTTTACTTTATTTTTCCTTGAGTGATTATGGTCTCGGAGGCAGGTGAAGGCTGTGCAAGGGCTGGAGGTGACATACGTTCTTGAAGAATTTGCGTTGCTTGGGGACAGTGAGAATTTTCCTGCAAGGTTCGGTCTCTGGGGAGGCCTCGTGTCTGGAGCACACAGAGAAAGGCATGCAGGCAGTGTGCACCAGGCGTGAGCCTGCAGGCCTGCAGGCCTCTGCACCTCTGGGATGTTTCTCCTTCTTATGTACACCAGCCCCTGGGGATGGCTGAAAATTTAGCAGCAATGACAGAAGAGTCAGGAGTTTGCCCCATTTTCTGGAAAGGACCCCAATGCCTTGAAGCAAAGGGTCCGTGATGAGCACGAAGTGCAGGAGGTTAGAGGTCCAGGCTGCATGCCATTTCAGCTGCAGGCAGAGGGACACCAGCACCCCGGTTCAGGGTTCCTGTTCCTGCTCACAGCATTCTGCAAGGGCTTGTTGTGAACTGCTGCAAGGGAGCCCAGAGGTCCCTACCTGGCCCAGGATCTCAGATTTTCCTCTAAGGGTTGGCAGACATGTTTTCGAATGAAGGAACCTCTGTGTTTTTCTATATGTGCGTTTTAGATGCAGGCACCATTTATATCCCTACAGCACCAGGGTGAGACTGGGCTCTGGCAGTGCTGTACAGATTTTTCTCACATTCTCAAGTGCCTGCCACCAGTCTGGGAGGCTGAGCTAATTTGCACGGTTGTGGTTTTAGAGAAGAATTCCTTCTGTTGTGCACTGGGAGACCCCTTCCCCTTTGTCTGCAGCTGGGTTGTGGGGCTCAAATGACTGTGTGCCATGCCCAGGAAGAGGCAAAATAGATATGGAAGAGGGAACCTCTGTCTTTGGGGAGATGACAGTCTGATGGGAAGTATGATATTATGGGCTTCCCTGGTGGCCCAGACAGTAAAGAATCCACCTGCAGTGCAGGGGACCTGGGTTCAATACTCGGGTGGGGAAGGTCCCCTGGAGAAGGGAACGGCAACCCACTCCAGAATTCTTGCCTGGAGAATCGCAGGGACAGAGCCTGGCAGGCTATAGTCCATGGGATCACAAAGAGTCAGACATTTTTTCTCTCTTCTTTTTTCTTTTTTTTGACAATTTTTCTCTTTCATGAGAGGACTGGCGGGCCCACACCAGACTGGAGGACAAATCAGAAAGGGGCCAGGACAGGCTTCTCATGCTTTGAGGTGCATGAGCAGGAGCTGTTCCTCTGGTTAAGGGGCCCGTTTAGTCAATGTGGGCACTGAACTTCTGCCTTTCTAATCAGTTCCAAGGTGACGCTAATGCTGCTGGCCCACTGGCTGCCCTTTGTGTAGCAAAACCCAGAATACTCATTCCATGTGGCCAGACAGGGATTGTTGCACTGTGGAGAATGGAAGAAAATTCTCAATACAGCTTCCCTGCCTTCGTCGGCTGCCAGGCTGGTAGCTTTTCTTTTGCAAGCTTACCTTTTCTGGAGAAGGAAATGGCAACCCACTCCAGTATTCTTGTCTAGAGAATCCCACGNATGCTGCTGGCCCACTGGCTGCCCTTTGTGTAGCAAAACCCAGAATACTCATTCCATGTGGCCAGACAGGGATTGTTGCACTGTGGAGAATGGAAGAAAATTCTCAATACAGCTTCCCTGCCTTCGTCGGCTGCCAGGCTGGTAGCTTTTCTTTTGCAAGCTTACCTTTTCTGGAGAAGGAAATGGCAACCCACTCCAGTATTCTTGTCTAGAGAATCCCACGGACAGAGGAGCCTGGCAGGCTACAGTCCATGGGGTTGCAAGAGTCGGACACGACTTAGCGACTAAACCACCAGCACCACCACCTTTCCTGACTGAGTCCTCCTACAACCAATACAAAACCCACCATGCAAACACCAAGTGTCCATTTCTGTGCCTAGCCTTGAATTGAGTGAGTTTATGGGCTCCCCGGGTGGCTCAGACAGTAAAAGAATCTGCCTGTAATGCCGGAGACCTGGGATTAATCCTTGGGTCGGGAAGATCCCCTGGAGAAGGGCATGGCAACCCACTCCTGGAGAATCCCATGGACAGAGGAGCCTGGTGGGCTACAGTTCATGGGGTTGCAGAGAGTTGGACATGACTGAGCAACTTAGCACACACACATACAATGGCAAGTGTAGTTGTTTCTGGAATTGCAATATCACTTAATAGCTACGGGTTCAGCACCTGACGTCAGACAGACCTGGATGTGAATGCTGGCTGCCCTGAAGCTACCTATCCTCTATAAAGTGAATTTCCTCAACGGTGAGGACAAAGTGTAATAATGTGTGTGAAGCACCCAATTTATACTAGCTGTTACCATGATGGTTACTCAGTAATTGATGCATATCAGAAGTTATGAGCTGGAGTCCCATGGGCTGATTCCACCCTCTCCCCATATCCAGGTGGGTTTTGTTTGGCCTGTGTAGTTATTTTAAATAACATGAATTTAGTTGCCAACGTCTTAAAATTGGGAAATTTCACATAAAAATTGGAATTTGGGGCTTATGTTGAAAATTCATTAGCTCTGACAAACCTGGCGCCAAATTCTTGCATGGGAATAGTCGCCTAGTGGCAGGGCTGAGCGGGGCTGGCCACCTTCCACGTGGCCCACGCTCCAAGATCACTGTTGGCTTGTCCTGTCATTTGTACCGTCTCCTCCCTGTGGATGCATGCCCTCAGGTCCCCGCACCTGTAAGATCCCTTCTGACGTCGGAATGCTAGCTATTTTGGCTCACTGATGTGTAGTTAGGCCTTCTGGAGCTCAATAAGTTAAGGGGTACCTTGCCAACGACACACCTACTGCGTAAGTGAAATAACTCTGGGGCCTCTTTGCCATCAAGTGGAGCAGTCGCCTTTTCCGTGCTCAGGAAAATGTCGGGGTCAGAACTTTCTGGCTGTGGAAAGCCTCCTCTGTCCTTTGCTGACAACTGGACATCTCAGTAGCGCGGCTTCCTTCTTTCCCCCAGGCATCTAAAGTGCTCTGACCTTGACCTTGACCTTGTGGTTTTGTAGGTGCTGCTCTCACCCTGGTGCTGCTGTCTGGGTGACATATGAGCTGGACATCATGCTCTCACTGGACTCTTGGTTTTCTCTTGTCTCTAGCACCTGTGAACTTTGCTCCTGGAGTTAAGGACAGTGCTGGATTCTTCTCCTGGCAGAGAAGTGGGAAGGACCATGATGAAAAAGAGGCTTCTGCTTTGCTCTTTCTCTCAGTCTTCAGCCTTTAATATTTATGGGCTGGAGGTGAATGTTTATGCAGCAGAGAGAAGGTGAAGACACAGAATGAAGACAAAAGCCCCTAGCCTTTGATGCTTTTCTTCACAGGCTCTCTGGTGGACTCACAAGATCATGGAAGTTCTATGAGCCCTGAGGCCTTGGCAGGTCCCATCGAGCATGTGAGCTCTGGGGAGGCAGTGGTCAGGGTGTGGGGACTTCCTGGGGGCTGAGGTCTGAGAGGGACCACTGGGCTGTTTCTGGGGGTGGATGTGTTCTCTGATCCTTCGTGAATAACCCTGACTGAGTTCTGGCCTCCTCCTCCCCATAGTTCTCCCCACTCCTGGATAGTGATGTCAGGAGGACCGCGGCTGTTGGCTCTGTAAGCAGTGAGAAATAGGAGCGGCTGCTCTTGGGAGAGGTGCCTCTCAGGTCTCTCTCTATTTACCAAATTCTCCAACTCTGGGGATGAAGGCGCCATGAATTTTAAGATTGGTTTTTGGATGTGGACCATTTAAAGTCTTTTCTGAATTTGTTACAATACTGCTTCTGGTGTTTATGTTCTGGTTTATGGCCACAAGGCATGTGGGTTAGCTCCCTGACCAGGGATTGAACCTAACCCCCCTGCACTTGAAGGTGAAGTCTTAACCACTGGACTACTGGGGAAGTTCCTGCTCCATGAATTTTAGTGGCATAGGGGCGTGTCTGGTGGTGCATAAGGGTAAAAGAGCTTCGCCATTGCTGCCATCAGCTGTAGAAAGCGGGCACAGAGCATTTTCAGAAGAGCCGAGGAAAGTACCCCTTGAGGCAGAATCAGGCTCGCTATTCAAGCCCAGTCAACCAGCTTATCAGGACAGAAAGAGGGCCAAAAGCATCGCATTCATTTTCTAGAACTTGGAGAGACTTCAGAGAATCCACTCATGTTCAGTGATATAAAGACAGCTCCCTGGAGCAGAGGCTGCGGTGCGTCCCCAGCACGTCTGGGCACGAGTGGGCTCCTCTTCTCCCAGTGCCCATCTGCCTGGCCTCATGCCAAAGGCCCTCCAGGTGACGGACGGGATTGGAACCCGGTGGCCCGAGGCTGACCCGGAAGAGGTTGCATCTCTCAGAGCCGCAGCCTGCCCAAGCCGCTTCCCTGCAGAGGCCAGGCTCCTTCCTACAGGTCACCAGGGGCCGCACACTTCTCCATCGGCGATCTGCACTAGCACTCCCCCGACACTCTGCAAACGCAGATCCGTGGAGTCAGAGCCTGAAGGGCAGCTAGGACGGCGCATTCAACAAGCACCCCAGGGACTTGGAGCTCCAGAAACACCAGACCCGCACGTGGGCTCTAACAGCTCACGCGGAGAATGTTTCTCATTCCTCCACCTCAGACATTCCTTCACAGCATCTCTGCTTAGAGTGGAGAAGTTCCAGGAACCTAGCGCCAAGCCCTGGAGGCGACAGGGTGAGGGCTTCCAAGGATCCTGAGCAGCCTCAGGTCAGGGGACCCCGGGCCTCATCACCCGGACGCCTGCTGCTGAGGACTCCTCTTGCCAGCTCTGGATGTCCTTCTCATTACGTACCAAGTGCTTTCTTTAAAGGCTTGACCCGGACACCCCCCCCC
>SJYV01027328.1:451059-501977 GCA_006410875.1 Neotragus pygmaeus
ATGAGCCCTGAGGCCTTGGCAGGTCCCATCGAGCATGTGAGCTCTGGGGAGGCAGTGGTCAGGGTGTGGGGACTTCCTGGGGGCTGAGGTCTGAGAGGGACCACTGGGCTGTTTCTGGGGGTGGATGTGTTCTCTGATCCTTCGTGAATAACCCTGACTGAGTTCTGGCCTCCTCCTCCCCATAGTTCTCCCCACTCCTGGATAGTGATGTCAGGAGGACCGCGGCTGTTGGCTCTGTAAGCAGTGAGAAATAGGAGCGGCTGCTCTTGGGAGAGGTGCCTCTCAGGTCTCTCTCTATTTACCAAATTCTCCAACTCTGGGGATGAAGGCGCCATGAATTTTAAGATTGGTTTTTGGATGTGGACCATTTAAAGTCTTTTCTGAATTTGTTACAATACTGCTTCTGGTGTTTATGTTCCGGTTTATGGCCACAAGGCATGTGGGTTAGCTCCCTGACCAGGGATTGAACCTAACCCCCCTGCACTTGAAGGTGAAGTCTTAACCACTGGACTACTGGGGAAGTTCCTGCTCCATGAATTTTAGTGGCATAGGGGCGTGTCTGGTGGTGCATAAGGGTAAAAGAGCTTCGCCATTGCTGCCATCAGCTGTAGAAAGCGGGCACAGAGCATTTTCAGAAGAGCCGAGGAAAGTACCCCTTGAGGCAGAATCAGGCTCGCTATTCAAGCCCAGTCAACCAGCTTATCAGGACAGAAAGAGGGCCAAAAGCATCGCATTCATTTTCTAGAACTTGGAGAGACTTCAGAGAATCCACTCATGTTCAGTGATATAAAGACAGCTCCCTGGAGCAGAGGCTGCGGTGCGTCCCCAGCACGTCTGGGCACGAGTGGGCTCCTCTTCTCCCAGTGCCCATCTGCCTGGCCTCATGCCAAAGGCCCTCCAGGTGACGGACGGGATTGGAACCCGGTGGCCCGAGGCTGACCCGGAAGAGGTTGCATCTCTCAGAGCCGCAGCCTGCCCAAGCCGCTTCCCTGCAGAGGCCAGGCTCCTTCCTACAGGTCACCAGGGGCCGCACACTTCTCCATCGGCGATCTGCACTAGCACTCCCCCGACACTCTGCAAACGCAGATCCGTGGAGTCAGAGCCTGAAGGGCAGCTAGGACGGCGCATTCAACAAGCACCCCAGGGACTTGGAGCTCCAGAAACACCAGACCCGCACGTGGGCTCTAACAGCTCACGCGGAGAATGTTTCTCATTCCTCCACCTCAGACATTCCTTCACAGCATCTCTGCTTAGAGTGGAGAAGTTCCAGGAACCTAGCGCCAAGCCCTGGAGGCGACAGGGTGAGGGCTTCCAAGGATCCTGAGCAGCCTCAGGTCAGGGGACCCCGGGCCTCATCACCCGGACGCCTGCTGCTGAGGACTCCTCTTGCCAGCTCTGGATGTCCTTCTCATTACGTACCAAGTGCTTTCTTTAAAGGCTTGACCCGGACACCCCCCCCCCCTGGTTCCAGGTGGAAAGCATTTATACGTAAAACCACCAAATGTTGGCTCTGACGGGAATTTAAAGATCTCTTCCAGAGCCTCCATTTTTATAACTGAGAAATTACAGGGCAGAAACAGAAAAGGCTACAATGAGAAACCCCCAAATCCCCAGCAAAGGAATTTTGTGGAGAGAGGGACTTGAGTGGTGAGCAGTCAACAGGACAAAATCACCCTGCCCAGACCCAGCCATTCCCTGGGAGACAGGACATCTGTTTCCCTGAGAAGCCTTTAAGGGGTGGGGGTGGCGGTGCTGCCCTGGTGGCTCAGACAGTAAAGAATCTGCCTACAATGTGGGTGACCCAGGTTCGATCCCTGGGTCAGGAAGATCCCCTGAAGAAGGGAATGGCAACTCAATCCGGTATTCTTGCCTGGAGAATCCCATGGACAGAGGAGTCTGGCGGGTTACAGTCCATGGAGCTGCAAAGAGTCAGACACAATTGAGCAACTAACAGTTTCGCTTGCCAGTCAGGGACTCGGAAACCTCACCCTTCTCAGGCTTTCCCATTGGCTCTGAGAGGACAGCTCGCAAGGCCCCACCCTGCCCGAGCAGGCTCTTCACCCAGACCTGTGCCAGCCCCTCATTTGCATGTGTAACGGTTTATTCTATAAACGGTAAATGCCAGTTAAGTGCCAAGCTCTACTCTAGGCCCTGGGATATGTCATTAACAGGAAAGATGGGAGCTGCTTTCACAGAGCTTGCACTCAATTTCTAAATTTATTTAATTCTCTTTCCGTATCTTTAGCTGGCCAGTTCCTGCCATGGAGAACATTTTGATGCTTGGATTTTTGATAAGGAATAATTTATTCATTTTTTCATTCCGGGTATATTCACAGGCAGGACTCTAGTGCATCCTGTGGGCTAAGCGCTACTTCAGGTGCTAGAGATTCAGGCGTGAAGGAGGCAGACAGTCCCTCTCTCCTTCTGGCAAGGAGCTTGCAGTCAGGCGCTGAGAGATGGGAAGTCAGTAGACGCACTTGACGCATGATGTGTATGCATGCATCGTGTTCGAGTCTGTGTGACCTTATGGACTGTAGCCGGCGCAGGTGCTCTGTCCAAGGGATTCTCAAAGCAAGAATACTGGAGTGGTTGCCATTCTCTTATCCAGGGGATCTTCCTGATGAAGGGATCGAACCCTTGTCTCCTGAAATGGCAGGTGGATTCTTTACCACTGTGCCACCTCAACAGAGCAGAGTAATTATGATGGTGAGGGCTACGGTGATATGATAGAGAGGGCCAGAGTGGGGAGTGAAGAAAGGGGTTGCATCTGAACGGAGACTTGAATGAGAGAAGGAGCCAGTCAAGAAGTAGGACAGAGAACAGCTGGTGCAAAGGCCCTGAGGCAGACGAACCTGGTGCTGCTGTTGGAGCAGAGAGAAGGGAAGGCAGGGACTGGACCACAGGAGTCTTGCTGTGGAGCTTGGGGTTTAATCTCCAGAGACCTGATTCACATTTTGTAAACCTTTTTTTTTTTGTTTTTTTGGTTTTTTTTTTTTTTTGCCATATAGCACAGCATCTGGGATCTTAGTTCCTTGACTAGGGATTGAACCTGTGCCCCCTTCAGTGGAAGCATGGAGTCTTAACCACTAAACCTCCAGGGAAGTCCCTGATTCATATCTTTAAGCAATCTGGTTGTGCAACTGGAAGATGACGAGGGGCTGGAGCCCTGGCGGCAGAGGTGGAGGTGGAGTGACCTGGCATCGGGCAGGCTGTGTTTTGGGGAAAAAGCTGGGAAGGTTTGAGGCTCAAGCGCTTCTTGCATGAAAACCCATTGAAAAGCATGAAATAGGTAAGGGAAGATTAGCATTTTCTAGTCACTTGGTGAGCTGCACGAGGGAAGGTATGGTGTCTGCTGCGTGCACCACTAAGAACAGTGCTCACAAGTAGGTGTGAGGCAAACACTTGCTGCATGAGCAAGTGAGAGGAGTGGTGATCAATGCGGATGCTTCCTTTTTAGAGCTGAGATTAAACTAATCGGAAATAATTAGTATAAATGAAATACATATATCTCGTGTTCTCCTTGACGAGCTTCACTGCTATTTTCTGTGGCCATTTTAACAAGTTCTGGCTGGTATTTTAAGCTGTTTTTCGTCTCTGCCCATGACTCGGACTAAAATGTGACCTCTCAGGTCCTGGTGGATGGGGCTCCTGGTGTGGCCCTGTTGGAGCCCTGTGGCCATGGTTAAGAGTGCATCGTGATCACTGCTGGTGACCCAGCATCTCATCTCTCTGTCCCAGGGCATCCTGAGAATGCAGACAGGAAGGAGTTACTGAGTTAGCTATTGACCCAGCTATTGACCCAGTTTGGACTGAAGGTTTTTACAAGAGCAAAAGGCTACAGTGGGTCTCACACTGTCTGGCTAGAACAAACATCGTGCCTGGAGAAAGGGACCAGAGAGGCCTTGAACCAAGTGTAGCTTGGCGCAAACTGGAGAAAGATGACTCAACACTTGGCAGTGAGCGAAAGAGACACTGAGTATCCCCCGGCCCTCTGCTCAGCCCTCTTCCTTGACTGGTGCTCCACTGAGTTGGCTATTTCTCAGCTCTGATGGGGGCAGGGGTTGGCTGATTTTTGTTTGGTAGAGATGCAAATAATTTCTGTGCTGTTGGAGGGGAAGATAAACCACAAAGGCTGTGGTTTGTGACCACGAGACACGAGCCAGTTTAGGTTGTAAAACCTATTGATCTTACTCTTTTCTTTACTCAATTGCCTATTAAAAAAATCAAACTTTTCAAATTGTCATTTGCAGCAGTTTGAATGTCTTACTGCTTCCCTCATTGATGAATGGATTGGATAAACTTTGTGCCACATCTTCCTTTTATATTTGCACAAGAGTTATGATGTCACCTCTTTAACAATGGCCTTTACGTTATCTCTTCTGACACTGGATCATTTCCTGCCCTCACCAAGTACTCCATCCCTTCCCTACCCCTCCTGGGCAAGCTGGTTGGTGAGACAGTGTGTCTGTCTGTTCAGTGTGTGTGGAGGGAGGTGTTTAACACACGGCCCTGGGGACACGTGCACGGACACACACACACACACATACAGTGGACAGTCCACTTAGATTTCCATTTGCCAAGTTGTTCCAAGGTCTGGGGTTGCCAACTTGTGAGCCAGTGATTCACTCTGAATGGAGATCCTGTGCAGCAGAGTGCAGCAGCTCCCTTGTCCCCTTGGCTGGGCTGCAGGGACCCCACCTGCCTGGCACTTTCTTCCCCCTTTTCATCTGTGGAGGAGAACCTGGACTTTACCTCTGTAGGGGTTTCCTGAAACAGGATCCATCAGGCCTTGCAAAGCTGCCAGGTGGAGTGGAGGGAGAACAAAGGTGGCTCTTGAAGCCCCGGGAGCTGGCCTTAAATCCTGACAGCACTAGGGTGTGGAAAGGGCCGGGGGACAGGTTGGGGTGAAGCAGGAACACTATGCGGCTTGTCAGAAATGGAGCAAGAGAGTCATTCCCTGTTAGCATTGACTGACCGCAGGCAACCTGTGGCTGTGTAATTGCCTTGTAAACCAGCTTAGGAAAGCCATGTCTGTGGAAGTAGCAGGTGGCTGGGGACCAGGAATCACCCCACAGCTGCAAAGCCGGGAGCAGTGTCCCTAAACCATCTGGTGCATTTTGCCTTGACTTCCATTTGTTCTGTCAGGACAGCAGTGACAGCCCTTTGTTCCAGGTAAATTACAAGGTGCTTCTAGACATCACTCAATCTTCACAGCTGCCTGATGGAACAGGTGTTCTCATTATTGTCACAGAAGTGATCCCTGAGCTCAGAGAGGGTGAGCAACTTGCCTATAGTCACACAGCTAGCAAGGGGCAGAGACAGGACCCAAACCCTAGTTTGCTTTGCTCCCAAGCACTTTATTACTCTACTATATTTGCCCCTCCAGGTTAGATTGTGAACCAGGTTGTGAAAAAAGATGAATACAGAGATGCAGGAACTGCCAAATTCCTCCCTCTGACAGGGTTGGATTTTCAGTGCGACCATGAGCTTAATGAGAGTGAGAGCCCAGGCCTTACACTGCCTCACGTGCCCTCAGACCCCAGAAGTGCGAGGCGTGTAGGGAGAGGACAGAGTGATGTCACAACTTTCTTTAGGATGGATCGAGTTCGGTTATGGGTTTGGAAAAAATCCATCCTCTCAAGAGGATAATGCTCAAAACAGCCTTAGAAATTCTCTTTGGAAATTGCTTTCTGAGCCGCAGGCACATAAATATATTTTTATATGTATCCTCAATCGCAGCAGGCCTTAGTCCTCAGAGGCAAGCGAGCTTTAAATGTTCTAGATACCAGAAGGCTATTCTGAGCTAGATTTGGTGAAATAGGTGAAGGGCCAAGTTTCAGTTTGTTTCCAAGCAAGCTGGTGTTGATTTGAAAATTATTAGGTAGGGGTTTAATACAGAAATGTATAACATTTTTGTGATTGTATGAACTAGTATATTCCTTAGTAAGGGGAGCAGAGGTGGAAAGTTAGATTTTGAGCCTTTTATAAAAGTGTCGAGTAATAATGATAAATAGTAATGATGATAACTAATATTTATTGAAGATAAATATTTATACACTGTTCTAAACATGTTACATGTATTAAGTTATTTAATCTTCACAGTACCCCAAGGGAGGAGATACTTTTTCACGAGGAAACTGAGGAATAGAGGCTTAAGTCCCAAAGCTAGTGAAAGTTAGAATTTAAGCCAAAACAGAATTTTCCTGGTGACTCAGCGGTGAAGACTCCACCTGCAGTGCAGGAGATGTGGGTTCTATCCCTGGAGGGGAAGATCCCCTGGAGGAGGGCACAGCAACCCACTCTAGTATTCTTGCCTGGAGAATCCCATGGACAGAGGAGCCTGGCGGTCAATAGTCCATGGGCTCACAGAGGGACACGACTGAGCAACTGAACAACAACAATGAAGCTGGTGTTGGGGTGAAGCCAATGGCTCTGAAGATGCGTCCACGTGGAGAGGAGTTTTAACGAGGCTTGAGCAGAATCCTGCATGTGTTGGCTCCGGCCTGCCTGCCAGCCTCATCTGAAACTGCCTCCCGCTCGCCTCTCTGTCCCCATCATCTGGCTTCCTTTCGGTTCCTCGGGTCATCTGTCCACGGTCTTCATCCGCACGGTCATCTCAGCCTCTCTTTTTGAGTTCATGTATCCAGCCTGAGCTTCAGCATCATCCCTGGCGTGACCTCACCTGTCATTCCCTCCTTGACACCCTGTCTTTTCCTTTGCATATGTGATGGCAGATTCCACGCCCACGAGCTCCATGGTGGCAGGTATTCTTCTGTTTTGCTCACCGCTGTGCCCTCAGAGTTCAGCACAAGGCATACTTTTGATGCTCAATGAATATTTTTGAAAGAATTATAGAGTATTGTAAAGTTAAATTTAAAAATAAATAAATAAATAAATTTAAATTTAAAAAAATAAAATAAAATAAATAAACAGAAGTCTCCAGGTCACCATAAGTTACCAAGCTGCTGGTCCATCCGCCTCTGCAGGGCTCCCCCTCCATCCACACTCACACGTCTCCTTCCTTTGTGCCTCTTCGTGGACACTCCTCAGCCTATGATTTTACCTGTATTATTAAAAAAAAAATTTTATGCAGACCATTTTTTTAAGTCTTTTTGAATTTGTTACAACATTGCTTCTGGTTTCTTGGCCCTGAGGCCAAGCTCCCCGACCAGGATCAAACCTGATCCCCCTGCATTGCCAGGGAAGTCCCTAGCTGTCTTTTCTTCCCGCGCTAACTTTCATATTCCTCCCTTTTCTATGGAGAGCTATGCCCATGGGCTCCCTTGCTCGTTTCTACACACCTGCTCTTCTTGTACTTCTCTTTCTGTGCTGTTTCTCTAGAACATTTTAAATTCTGCCCAGTCCCTTGAAAAGGACCTGTAAAGTGTCTCACCTTCCCCTTCTCTTCCTTGTTCAACTCGTCACCAAGAGAACTTGACTCTGCTTCTACAATGTCTCTTGCATCTGGAATTTACTGTCCATTCTGATGAGAAAATTCCAGGGCCTGATTGGAACAGCTCCAGAACTTGCCCCCAGCCCTAGACAGTTGTCGAAATTTCCATCCGCCTGACAGCTCTCCTCTGAAACAGCTGCCCAACCGCCACAGTGACCAACCATCGTCTAAAGAGGAAAGCCCACACTCTGGCCTTACCCACCACGCATCCTTCACCATCTTCGGTGAGGTGGTTCTCCAAGTGTGACCCCAATGCTCCCTGGTGGTCTAGCGGTTAGGATTTGGTGCTCTGTCAAAGTGTGGCCCCCAGATCAGCAGCATCACACTGTCTGGTGGCTTGAGAGAAATGCAGATCCTTGGATGGCGCCGCACACCCACAGAAGCAGGAACTCCTGAACCAGGTGGGGGAGCAATCTGTGTTTTAAGCAGCACTTGGGGTGATCCTGAGAAGCCCGCGCGAGCTGCAGCAGTGTGTCACGGTGTCTCTGAGAATTTCCATCATCTTTGTGCCTCTGTGGCCTAGTTCGTGCTTTCTCATCCAAGTGGAAGGATTTGCCTTTTTCACACCATCCCACACTCCTTGCTTTTTCCACCTGTCAAATTCCTGTTCCCGATTCTAGATGCTGCCCGAATGTTACTCCTCTGTGGACCTCGGTGAACCGATCCCTGATTCTCAGTGGGCGTGACTGGCTCTCACCTTCGCGTCTTCATGGGCTCTGCTCCTGCTTCATTAAGTGTCTGTCTTCCCCACTGGACTGTGAGCTCCTAGAGTTCAGTGTCTGAGATGTTTCTGTCTCAGTGTCTGTCCATGGCCTCCCCTGTGATAAGCATTTTCTGACTTGACTTGGGCGAATGTCCTATTTCACATGCATTGTCAGGAAAGAGTGAGTTTTGTCTTGGCTAGAGAACCAAGCCAGAGACCTATAGCATCCATCCCAACAGGCACTTGGTATCCCAAGGTAGCAGCTCTGTGGCTTCTCCCCTGCAGTTGTGACCCCAGATTAGGGTAGCTTAATTTTGGAGACATACTTGCAATGGCTGGAAGCCTCCATTTCTCAAAAGATAGAGAACACAGGGCTGACCATCAGATGGTCAGAAAGGTGGCGACAGAAAAGACTCAGGACTCCAAGCCCACAAACCTAAGCTAAAAAAAACAAGCAGAGATGGTTATACCTCCACCACCTACCCCACCACAACCCCTCAGTAAAGAAAAAAAGGCCTGTAGCTTTTTGATCTACTGAGTCGACCAGTTGTTACTGGCATGGATGTGGCAAAGTACTTTTAGTTATGAGGCCATTGACTAACCTTTGATCTTTTTTCCTCTGCTTGTCATGAGCTGAATGTGTACTCAGTCGTTAAGTCATGTTCGACTCTTTGTGATCTCCTGCACTAAATAGCTTATCAGTCTCTTCTGTCCATGAGATTCTCCAGGCCAGATACTGGAGTGGGTTGCCATTTCCTTTTCCAGGGGATCTTCCCAGTCCAGGGATCAAACCCCTGTCTCCTATGTCACCTGCATTGGCAGGCAAATTCTTTATCACTGTGCCACCTGGGAAGCCAATGAGCTGAATTTCTCCTAAAAATACATATGTTGGAACCCTACCTCCAATATGACTGTACTTGGAGAAAGGGCTTTTAAAAAGCTGAGTGCATGCTAAGTCACTCAGTCACATCCAACTCTGAGACCCCATGGACTGTAGCCCTCCCGGCTCCTTTGCCCACGGGATTCTCCAGGCAAGAAGGCTGGAGAGGGTTGCCATGTCCTCCTCCAGGCGATCTTCCTGATTCAGAGATCGAACCTGTGTCTCTTATGTCTCCTGCACTGGCAGGCAGTTTCTCTACCACTAATGCCACCTGGGAAACCCTCTATTTTCTTTATTTCTTCATAGAAACAACAACACATGTGACAAAAGAGCTCAAACTAATTCAGAAATGGTGTTTAGAACTTTACGGGTTATCTCAGAATCAGCATACTGGATGTTTTGGTTTCCCTGGTAACACATCTTTCATCTGAAATCATGTTTTCCAGGCTTGTGTTCCATGAGCACTTTAATATGTATGTATATAAATGCCTATAAATATATATGTGTGCTCACAATTGCACATCATTTTGGTGAGTCTTATGGATCCACCCTTCCTGATATGAATCTGGGCTTTCACTCAGTCCCAATGTGACTAGAGACTAAATGATCAAAGAATTTAAGTGAATTTGACTCTCTCTAACTTACATCAGGGGCAATTTCCCAATTCTGTCCCCTCTGTTCTCCCGCCACCCAAGAACTTCAAATCCCAGAAAACGGTCTTAGAAGGGAAATCCTTTACAGAGTCTTCAACATGACAATTTCAGTGACCTCTGGCATAGACACTGCTTGTTACACAAGGAGGAAAAACATGGGGATACATGCAACAAAGATGGGATTATTTTAGAATGAAGAGGAGATACAGCCTAAATGAAACCCATGTATGCTAGTACATACCCCCAAGAATAACTGAACAAAGAAACTGTAATGATGAGAACAATGACAGTTTAAGAAATTTTCACCCTACCTTATATAGTTTTATCATGTACAGATGATACTATGAAAGTCCTAAGGAATTAATATTACAGATTCAATTTTACAGACAAGGAAACAGCAGGATCAGAAGAAGTATGGGGTTTGCCCAGTGTAGCACATAGTAAATGTAACAACCAGCACGGGAACACCCAAATGCAATACATCTTCCCCTGGTACCTACAGGGGCTTTGGTTTTAAATACTCCTTACTCCTCATTCTTTACCTCCTTGCCGTCTGGTATGCCAGTTGCACACTTGTTAGGCTCTTTGTATTCTGCATGTCTCATAGTTCTCTCTGCTCTTCAGTATGTTTTTTTTTTTTCCTGTTCACATGTCTTAAGGTTCACTACCTTGACTTCTGCTCTTAAGACACCCAAAGAGTACTTGCTTTGACGTACTGCAGTCCTAGCATGTCCACTTGCTTTTTAAAAATACATCCCAGTTCTCAGTTGAGATTCTCTGTCTTTTCGACATCTTTTTTGTCCATCATTTTCTCAATTTTCTTTAAAATATTTATAGTGGTTATTTTCAACATCCGTCCCTCCTGAGTCTAACCTTTGGATATTTTGTGGATCTGCTTTTTTGTCTATTTTCCCTCCTGAGTTTTGGTCACATTTTCCTACATCCTTGTCTCATTCCTTATGGCTGTTTGCCAGGCGTTTTGTATAAAAAACCATCGAGACTGAAGTAAAGGTCACTTTCCCATAGGGCTTTGCCCTTTCTCCAGCTAGACAAGCAGTGTAAGGGGCTTATCGCCTCGATGCCGTGAGAACTTAGACCGGGTCATGGCTGGGTTGCAGTTGGACTCAATTCCATCTGGCTGCACAAGTTTCTAACTCTAACCTGGAGAATGTTTGTCCCAGGGCCCTTCCTCTGGTGGGACTTCATTTCTTACAGAACCTGAGGCTGAGGGAGGTCTGACTCCGGGTTGAGCTGCTATCAGGCGAAGTTCCCCCGGGCTTTGGATTGAGATATTGCTGTGTCTCTGGCACCTCTGTCCTGAAAGTTTAGCCTCCACATCCTAAAGATTCAAAATCTGCCAGAGTTCTGGTGAGGAGCCCCGCTGAGTATGGTTACAAGCCCCTCCCACTCATGTGACCATCTTCCAGGACCTCAGAGCTTGGGGCAATCGCACCCCTCCTTGCTGGCTCAGCTCGAGGTTCCTGTCCACCCCTGTGCAGAAACTGTCCTGCGGGAAGCCAGCCAAGGGTCTGGGACCCCTCTGGATCTGTTCTCTTGCATGAAGCAGAGGGCTCAGACAAGCGTCCTCTGGTTTCTCTCTTCTCTGCATATGATAAGCCCCGTTCTTAGACTGGACTTTAGCAAGTGCCCTCATCCTGCTTCAGTGAGGAAAGCTACTAGCAGCCTCAGCTCGCTTTGCATGTACTCTTTCTCTCTGGGATTTTCATTCTTCTAGTCCTCTTTGCCTCTGTGGTTCTCCACACTGTTTTGGTGATGTGTCTTTTTTTCTCCAAGCTGTTGAAGTGCTATAAATACCTTGCCTCTACCTACTGAATTCTACTCAGAAGCAAAAGTCTAAAAACTATTTTTTACATCTTTTTTTTAAACACATTGAGTCATATTGTTTTGCCAATATTTTATTATGAACAGTTTCAAACATACAGAAAAGTTGAAAGAAGTTTGCAGTGAACAACCCACATAGCTTCCTAGTGTGTTTGTAAGCTGGCTCTCCAGATGAAAAATTTAAACAGCTCTGATTTGTATGATTTGCTGATTTCTATGGTGTTGACATTCCCAATTCCCACCACGGCCAGCCTTAAGCAACCGATGTAACTTGGGGAAGACCTGGGCAAAACCTGCCCTCGTGTGCCAGCAAGGTGACACCGCTGCATAGAACTATCACCTAGATTCTGATGTGAACACTTTAGTACCCTCGTTTTTATCACATGTGCATCCAGCCACATTTCCATCACCAGTCCATCTTACTTTTTGTGAATTTCAGATAGAATTCCCTCTAAATTCTTCAGCATGCATATTAACCAGAGCTTAATATTTGTTTCCAGTATTTCTTTTGATGAAAAAGGAATTCTGAGTCTTAATTGTACATTGGTTGGGTTTTGACACAGTTGTACACCTGTATAAGCCAGACCCTATCAAGGTATAAAGAGTGCCCTTATTGCAGAAATTTCCTTTGGCCAACAGAAACTTTCAGCTTTTCCAGACATGAGCTGTCACTCACCTGGGAATCCTTCATTATACTTGATGAAATGATCATTTCATCCCAAATGTATGTCTTTGTACTCGTTCTATTTGACACTTACCTGGAGGAATAACCAGAAATTTGCACATATGTAACTTTGAAAGTAGATGCCTCTTAATAGCTTGAGAGCTTTGGTACCTATGCACACCCTCACTGAGTCATGCCACCAAAAGCATCACAGAAATCAAACACAGATCAAGTCTCCAGCCCCCAGGATGGACCAGCGGCCTCATACCCACTCCGTCAACTCTCTTGAGCTCCAGCTCCCACACTGAACGTAAGTGAATCACTCATAATAGTGCCCAAACATCACCATCATCCAAGGAACAAGGTTTCCTTCCCACCCCCAGCCTTGCCGGATCCCAACCACGCTGCACTTGGCAACGTGTACATTTGGCTTTCAACCATCATAAAGCAAGGAAAAAACATCAGTCAACAGTGAAAAACACAATCCAGGAAAACACTCAGCAAGAAGAGGGAGAAAACAGTTATTTGCCTTCAGTTATGAGGAAGAATATTTAGACTCAAGCACTGTGAAATATGGACCGTGTCTCAAGTTCTAAACCACAAATCCGAGTTCCAGATGAGGAAAGGAGGTCCGGAGAAGAGCAAATAGAAAGCCCCCGCCTGAAGTGCCAAAAAAGAAAATATTTTCAAAAATATCTTCACATATTAACAGTGACAATGATCAGCGTGTGAGACTTTTGTTAGGAGAACTGTTAACGCTGTAGTATCTGACACATCTATCATGGTTTATACAGGTTTTGTTCTGGTCATCTCACCTCCCAACCTGCTGAGAATGGATGGAAGTTTGAAAAGGCAGATTTCTTTAACCATAAGAGCCATGTAGTTAAATGAGCTATTGGTAGAAACTTCCAGATTTCATGACTGCATGACCACATGACTCTCCAGTGACCATACTCTTCAAACTGAATCTGGCTCCTTCTTTTGCCAAGTGAAAATATGATCTGTGGAGAACATTCTGGAATTGTTGTTGTTATTCAGTTCATTCAACAAACATTTATATAGTTTTTCTAGTCTCTTTTTACATATATACACAGTTATGCTGTGTAAGATAATAGTCCATGAGTTCATTTAACCATTTACCTACTATTGCATACTTCCTAATTTTTCCATTGTACAAATATTGTCACAATAAATATCATAGCTTGGAAAGCTTTCTGTGTGTGTTGGGTTATTATTTAAACATAGACTGGGGACCTAATAGTTTTTAATACACTTGAGCAACATAATAAAGTTCTCTTCCAAAATCAATTTACAAATCTATATAAAATGCAGGAGAAATCTATATAAAAATACATAGAGAAAGCTGTGGTACATATACACAATGGAATATTACTCAGCTATTTAAAAGAATGCATTTGAATCAGTTCTAATGAGGTGGATGAAACTGGAGCCTATTATACAGAGTGAAGTAAGTCAGAAAAAAAAAANGGATTACTGCAGCCTGAGCCACATTTACACGCCATTTGTATTGCTATTATATCCCATCCCTTTGCATCTGCCCCAACCTGGGGTCACGACCAGGGCCAAGAGGAATGTGAAAGGTGGTCAGAGGAAAGCGGGAGCATCCTGGGAGCCCTGACCTTCCTAGCTGTGATCCCCAGTTTCAGGGCGCTGGGTTTGGTGGCCTGCCATCCTGATGCTTTGTGAGGCTGGGACCTTGCAGACACTGATCATCACGCCAGGCAAAGGAGCCTCCCTATTCAGGGTGGAGGTGGTGGACGACAGTGAGCCCCTGGTTGACAGAGACATGGCAGAGATTGGGCAGCTTTTCCAACTGCTTGCAAATGGCATCATGGAGAAGGTGGAGGTTGTGGCAGATAAGGAGCAGCAATAGGGGTTCTCCCAGCAGCTGAGAAGACTGTGGAGAAGCAGGGCCAGGAAAGGCCCAGAAGCATGACTGAGCTTCCTGGGCAAGATGTGTTGCAGGCCCTGGCCACCCTGCAGGTGGAACTGAGCTCTGAGCATAAGAAAAACTTCACGGCTTACTTCCAGTTCATGTGCAAGAACTATCAGAGGAGGAAGCCTGACTTGACTCAGAGGAGCGCCATCATCTGGGGCATCCCTTGCTTCTGGGCCATAGCTGTATCTTTCTGCTGNGAGGAGAAGGGGACGACCGAGGATGAGATGGCTGGATGGCATCACTGACTCGATGGATGCATGTCTGAGTGAACTCTGGGAGTTGGTGATGGACAGGGAGGCCTGGCGTACTGCAATTCATGGGGTTGCAAAGAGTCGGACACGACTGAGCAACTGAACTGAACTGAGAGGCTTCTTTGTAAATATGCTTTCTGATCTCAGTTTTCTCAAGATGTAGTTTACATTCCATAAATCTCACTCTTTTAAAAGTGTACAATTCAGTGGTCTTTAGTATATTCACAGAACTGTGTAAACTTCACTGCTATCTAATTTCAGAATATTTTCGTCACCCCCCAAAAGAAACCCTGTATCTGTCAGCAGTTACTCTTCATTCTCTACTCCCACCAGTCCCTGGCCTTTTATGGACCCTTCCTATAAATGGAATCATACAATAAGTGGTCTTTTGTGACTGACTTTTTTCTCTTAGCATAATGTTTTCAAGGCTTATCTGTATTGTAATATGGATCAGAACATTGTTCCTTTTTATTGCGGTATAATACTCTATTGTGTGGATATGCCACATCTTCTTTATCTACTCATCCATTAATGGATATTCAGGCAATTTTCACCTTTTGGTGATTATGAATAGTGCTACTAGATACATTCATGCACAGATTTTATGTGGACATAAGTTTTTAGTTCTCTTGGATTTATGCATCTTGGAGTGAAATTGCTGGGTCATAGGTCAACTCTGTGTTTGCAGTTTGAAAATGGGCCACAGCAGTTACATCATTTTGCATTCCATTATTTGTTTATTTAAAAAAGTTGTTAAGTGAATTTCATGGACTTCTGGTTTGTCTTGTTTATACAGTTTTCCTAAATAAATGCAGACGAAATTATTAGCATTCTCTTTGACTTCTTAGATTAAAACTTTGGAACAGACCAAAGCCATTGAAGACCTAAATAAATCCAGAGACAAACTGGAAAAAATGAAGGAGAAAGCTGAGAAAAAGCTGCTGTCTGTCAAATCAGAACTGGAGACTACAGAGCACGAGGCTAAGGAGAATAAAGAGAGGGCCAGGAACATGCTGGAAGTTGTAACCAGTGAAATGAAGACACTAAAAAAATCTCTGGAAGAAGCAGAAAAGAGAGAAAGGCAGGTGGGTGAAACCTTATTTTGGAAAGATAAGACAATTCAAAAGCGTGATAATTATTCATGTATCTCTTTATAACCATTTAATTAGGCTTTCTACATAATTCCAACATATCTATATCTGCCCCCTCCCATCTTTTTGGCATCAAAACAACCATTATGATATACTCCACTAAGAAAAGCAATTCACCTTTCAATGGCACGAATTGTAGCAAAGAAAAAGACATTCGTATCAAAGCCATGGAAAGCCTGTGAAAAGCCAGCTTCTGGCTATGGAGAGGTTTTTTTTTTTTTTTATGTTTGCTGACTGCCTCTGAAGTTCGAGTTATCCCAGATCTTCTAACGTTATCCAGGGCTTCAGCCTCAGGAGGGAAATTTTATCTCCAGCAGAGATCAGTTGCAGGAAATGGTCCCAAATCACAAACAGTGGCACCCAGACCCAATGGCCGGCCGAGCCCAGATGTAAACCATAAAACAGAACTTGGGCGCCCGCTGGGTGCAAGGCGGGGTGTTATCTGGTGAGCCCATCAGGAGGTCAGGCAGAAAGAAACATGTCCTGGGCAGCCTGACCCCTGCTTTTGGCTTTCATCTCGCTCGCTCTCAGCAGCCCAGAAGGGCACAGTGAGGACTCTGATCCCAGGATATTTTTTCTCTTTAGCAGCCTCTGCTTTGGCTCATGTGTCAGGCAGAGCTGAGGAAGGCCAAACTCCAAGAGTGAGTGGTCTCAGTGGGAACTTCTCAGCATTTAATGGCTTTGGCCATATTCAGAAGGGTGGAAAAGTTTGAGGAAAGCTTTTTCACTGGGGAGATTAGGCTGGAGAGAGTGTTTGGTTTCCCATGTTGGACTCAGCATAGGAAGGGTCTTGGGAAGTTAATGAGCACACAGAGATGATGTTTGGATGGCACTTCCCCTGGAGGAACATCTGTCTTTGGATTGGTTCACACCTTTTCTGAAATGGAAGGGGTCGTCTGGCCATCTCTAGTTGATCTACTACTGCTTTTGGCTAGAATCACAGCAACCAGCATGTGAGAACTGAGGGGGTATAAGTCACATGTTGTCCATCTTCTCTGGCCCCAAACTCCCATTTTTCCTTTTGTGATGGACAGATAATTGTCCCAGAGAGTCCAGTGTGCTGTGAAATGGCAATCCGTGTGATGCAATTTGATCAGCACTTAGAAGTCCTCCATATTCATCCGCTCATACTTCCTCTGCCATCGGTTCTTCCTTTAGTTGAAGAGGTCCATTGCCCAGTTAATGCCACAGTGCATAAGCACTTATCATGTGACAGACTCAGCCACACCAACAATTGTAAAGCATTTCTTAGTGTGCAGAACACATACACAGTCGACTATCGTTTCATTTGATCTGAACTTCAGAACAGGCATGGGAGGGAGGTAGGTAGGTTGCTCATTCACCCTGGAAGTGAGAAAACAAAATCTTATCAAGGCCAGAGTCTCCTTTATAGTTGCTGAACTGGGTTTCTTGATTTGATAGCTGATACCACATTAATTGGTAGTTCAGACGGTAAAGAATCTGCCTGCAATGCAGGTAACCCAGGTTTGATCCCTGGGTTGGGGAGATCCTGGAGAAGGAAATGGCTATCCACTTCAGCATTCTTTCCTGGAGAATCCCATGGATAGAAGAGCCTGATGGGCTACAGTCCATGGGGTCCTAAAGAGTCAGACAGAATTGAGTGACTTTACTACTACTACCACATTAATTGTCTCATCATAAAAGTGGTTGTCTAGAGGGTAGGATGGAGTGAAATGTCAGTGGAAGGCGCAGGAGGGAGGGGACGTACTTATATCTATGGCTGGTTCATGTTGATGTATGGCGGAGGCCAACACAATATTGTAAAGCAATCATCCTCCAATTAAAAGTAAAAAAGAAAAGTGGTTATGAAATTGCTGAAAGGTGGTGTCGGAAAGGACTTTTGAGGTAATTTTGTAGGCTAGCCTCCTCCATACCCCTCTTCCTTCTTCTTCATCTTTTTATAAATGAGAGAATTAACTGAAGAGTAATGAGAGTAAGTAATTAGGCTAGCTCATGGAGACCTGGGTTTTCCACGGGTGTTTGGGTTGCCTTTGATCTGGCAGCGTTGCTGCAATCTGTTCTCTTGATTCATGTGGTTCTGTTTGCTATTGCAGCTGGTAGACTTCAGGGAGGTGGTTTCTCAGATGCTGGGCTTGAACGTGATGAGTCTTGCTCTTCCTGACTATGAAATCATCAAATGTCTGGAAAGACTGATCCATGCATACCAGCATCACTTTGTCACCTGTGCCTGCCCCAAAGATGTGACTGCAAAGCAAGATAGGCCCCCACAAGGCCACTTACAACTTCTTCACTGAACACTGTATCTCTTGAGGAAGGTGGAGATGATGAGAGATAGGACGAAATTCTCAATTTCATAAATTCCCCAATCCTTTGAAATTTGATCAGGGTGTGAATGTTGCACTCTCTGATGATACTGCAAGAATCCATCATGGACAAAAATGGATCTTAAGAGTGCCATCCTCAGCCAAGTGTTTGGCACTATAAACAACTGTTATTTTATTTGCTAGCAACTCCAGTACTTTGGCCACTTCATGCAAAGAGTTGACTCATTGGAAAAGACTCTGATGCTGGGAGGGATTGGGGGCAGGAGGAGAAGGGGACGACAGAGAATGAGATGGCTGGATGGCATCATGGACTCGATGAACGTGAATCTGGGTGAGCTCTGGGAGATAGTGATAGACAGGAAGGCCTGGCGTGCTGCGATTCATGGGGTCGCGAAGAGTTGGACACGACTGAGCAACTGAACTGAACTGAACTTGGGACTCAAGACAAATTTTACTAGATTGAGTATCTAGAACTGGAAATGATGGTAGGGACTGAACATTTACGTGGTATCTATTATGAATCAGGGATTCTACTACCCACTTTAATTCTTGTAATAATAATGTGGAGAAACTGTAATGTTTTTATTTTATAACCTCTCTGAGGCTCAGAGAGGTGATCTTGGTTACCTACCTATGATTGCAGTTAATTACTGACAGAACCAGAATGAATACTACACTGGCTCTGAATGTAAGGCCACACCTTCTCTGTTATTTCAATCTTTCTGTTTCTCTTGAACTCCTGTAATTCTGGTGAAAATTACCTGTACCACAAAGGAAGGAAAACATCCTTACAATCAAGGATTGAAGCGCAAAAGTGACTGAGATTTATAAGTGTAACCATATGATTTCTTTTAAAAAGCCATATACCTAATTATGTGAATGAAACACACCTAAGTCTGAGGTCCTGTTAAAAAAAAAAAGTACCTCTTTTAAATGTTGCAACCATATCACATATGGTGGTAATCTTTAATGTTTGAACAGAGCTGAGCTCTGTACTTGAAAAGTAAAAACTTTAACATAAAATACCTATAAGATAAGGAAAATCTACACAGTTTATTCACCAATATATCAAATGTAAGGGGCTTTGCTGGTGGTTCAGATGGTAAAGAATCTGCCTACTATGCAGGAGACCCAGTTTCGATCCCTGGGTGGGGAAGATCCCCTGGAGAGGGAAATGGCAACCCACTCCAGTAATTCTTGCCTGGAGAATTCCATGGACAGAGGAGCCTGGCGGGCTGCAGGCCATGGGGTCGCAAAGAGTTGGACACAACTGAGTGGCTCACTTTGCTTTTANAAGACTATTCCATTCAGTAATACTGCCAATCAAAGCGATGCACATGCGTGAAACCACCTACTCTCCTGGACTTAAATAGGCACAGACAAGGGAGCGGTCGGGAAAAATAAACCAAAAACACGTGGTGATGCTTCAGTCTTATTTGATGGTCAGCTCGGTGTTTTTGGTTATGACTGGGATGCCTGTGCTGTTACCTCCTGGGTGCCCTGCTTCAGACCTTATTACCTACTGCCACGTGTGCGTGCTCAGTCATGTCTGACGTTTTGCAGCCCTGTGAATTATAGCCCCCTGGGCTCCTCTGTCCATGGCATTCTCCAGGCAAGAACTCTGGAGTGGGTTGCCATATCCTCTTCCAGAGGATCTCCCCAACCCAGGAATCGAACCAAAGTCTCTTGTGTTTCCTGCACTGGCAGGAAGGCTCTTTACCACTAGCGCACCTGGGAAGCCCATTACCTACCATGAAATGAAGTGACGTGAAAGTTGCTCAGTTGTGTCCGACTCTTTGCGACCCCATGGACTATAGCCTGCCAGGCTCCTCTTTCCATGGGGATTTTCCAGACAAGAATACTGGAGTGGGTTGCCATGCCTTCCTCCAGGGGATCTTCCCAACCCAGAGATCAAACCCAGGTCTCCCAGAATGCAAACAGACTCTTTACCATCGGAACCACCAGGCAAGGACCATCACCTACCATACTTCTTATCTAAACCAGCCCAGAGGAAATCCTGCTTCTGGACACTCTTTCTCTCCCCTATTATGGGTGGCCCTTCCTCTCGGTTTGCCCTAGCCTTATGAGTGGGGTCCAGATAATGGGAGGGTAGACCGTTTTGAGGTCCTGGGGATGTGTACTAGGATATTGGTGATAGGCAATGAGAAGGCCACCAGTATGAAGCACATTTTTAAATATATAGACAGTGATTGCTGGTCAACCAAATGAGAGCAGCAGGAGGAAATGGGTGAATCAGAGGATCTCACTCGACTTTCCCACTCACCAGGAGAGCAGTTTACTGAGGCCTGGAGTTTGTCTAGCAGCTCTGCGAGGGTCAGTGGTGACCTCGGATGTGGGTGGAGCTCCTCTGGACACTGAATAGAATGGAGTGGAGATCAAGATATGAGAATCCCAAGTCTAAGGCAATAGTCCAAGTCCAGCAATCACTGAGCTTTTTAAGGGGAAACAAAGAAAAAAGAAAAGACATAAAAATAAAAACAAAGCAAATGGTGAGGTGTTGAAGCTTGAGCAGCTCCAGAAAGGAACCAATGTAAGTTACAGAGCACAAGCATTTGAAAGAAGTAGGAAACAGTCCGATAAGTACTTGAAACTTGCAGAGACAAGAAAAATTTCTCTTTGTATGGCTTTAAATATGAAAAGAAAACAAAGCCAAATGAATCTTGTGCTGTTAAAAGAGCCTGCAACACTGGAAACTGAAGTGTCACTTCTATTTATTTGAAACCAAAATGTCAGCTCGCTCATGAGATTATATAATAGAAGTAAGTCAGCTTCCTTCTGATTTCCTCTTTGCTCTCTTTAACTAACAGACCTAAAGGAGTTGTTCCTTGCAATTCATATCTTTATTTACAAAATAAATAAGAATAAATCATGTGTGTGTTTAAAGACACATGCATGTAACAGTAATATACTATCATTTACTGAGAGGCTACATGGTGTCAATACAGCGCTAATGGTTTTGTGCACATTATTTCATACTGTCATCACAATTATCTTTGGGGTGAGCATTATTAACCTGAGAGCAATGGGACAAGTTACTGGGTAACTCAGGTCATGGAGCTGCTGAATGTCAGAGGCTGAAGCTGATTCAGATGTCTGACTTTAAAATCTCTGCTCTCAGACAGAAGATACATTTTATGATATGAGTATGAGATTGTTGGTCTGAGTTGCCAGGTAGTATAATGCTATATTAGTACAATAAAACAAAAAACAAATATAAAGCACAAGGAATTTTATTCCCTTTAGTTGGGCCAAAAGTAAGAAAGTTCTCCAGGTTTTGTGAGTTGCATACGTTTAGCTAATTGATGTTTAAAAAGTGATCTAAGGAATATCTGCCATGTTATTATCATGCAAAATTTCCAGAATGAATAGATGGATGCATACTAGATTTTAGCAGAAAACTGCCTTCATCTCATAAGCATAAATTTATAAGGCTGTGATAATTGTTCCATCTATTCTTCATTGAATCAAAAGTGTAAGAATTTCATTTTCAGTAGAATGCCAACCTGTGTTTTAAGCTCTGCCAAATAGCCTGATGTTAGGACACCCTGGGGTCTAAAACCTACAGCACAAGGCCAAAAAAAGATTCCCATTTGTTTATCAGACAACATGAAGTGGGTCTTGTTAAGTCCTGGAAATCAGGGTTCACTTGTGCCATAAGCTTCCAGATTTAACAGAAGCAGATACAAAGCTTTACTGCTTTGCCCTCTTGGGTCTGAATCCTTTCAAGTTAGGGCTTCAAACATGCTTGTGGAATGTCTTCTTCCCCATTTAACCTGCCAGAGAAATGCCATTTCAATCAGTATCTTCCCCAAATGAGAGTTGTAGGGAAATGAGCCACTGGGCACACTTCAGCAAGTGGCAGAGAAATTAAGGTTTGTGGGAATGAACAAATGATTGCTGGAGTGAAATCTCAGAGAAAATGGCAAGAAAATAAGATATCAGCAATACTCTGAGAGCAGGATCATAAAGGGCATTTACTGCATTTAGTAAATTAAGCTGAACATTGGGCAAAATACTTAGCAGCCTTCCCAGTGATACACTGCCTCGACAAAGGAATGGCTTCAGAAAGCCAAGGTTACAATGTCATTATTTTCAATACTTGGTTCAAAATGATGTCCATATGTCTATGTTTTTTGTTTTGTTTTATTTTCCATCTGCAAATTTTTATTATGCCTCATATATGTATACACACATATATATACACACGTGCACTCATAGACACACATGTATAGGGCTTCTCAGGGGGCACTAGTCGTAAAGAACCTGCCTGCCAATGCAGGAGATGTAAGAGATGTGAGTTCAGTCCCTGAGTTGGGAAGATGCCCTGGAGGAGGAAATGGCAACCCACTCCAGTATTTTTTAATCTCATGGACAGAAGAGCCTGGTGGGCTACAGTCCACAGCGTCACAGAGAAGAAATGACTAAAGTGACCTAGCACACACACATGTATAGACATATACACTCACACACACAAAAATACACACACCCATATACATGTATACACAGATATATACATACATACATATATATATATATACACATATGCACTGGTACACACACATATGTATACCTATATACTAATACACACTATGAGGGCTACTCCATTTCTTCTAAGGGATTCTTGTCCACAGTAGTGTATATAATGGTCATCTGAGTTAGATTGGCCCATTCCAGTCCATTTTAGTTCATTGATTCCTAAAATGTCGATGTTCACTCTTGCCACCTCCTCTTTGACCACTTCCAATTTACCTTGAGTCATGGACCTAACATTTCAGGTTCCTGTGCAGGAACCTGTTCTTAACAGCATTGTTCTTTATAGCATTGGACTTTACTTCCATCACCAATCGCATCCACAACTGAGTGTTGGTTTTGCTTTGGTTCTGTGTCTTCATTCTTTCTGGAGTTACTTCTCCACTCTTCTCCAGTAGCATATTGGGCACCTACCGACCTGGGGAGTTAATCTTTCACTGTCATATCTTTTTGCTTTTTCATAGTGTTCATGGAGCTCTCAAGGCAATAATACTGAAGTGGTTTGCCATTCGCTTCTCCAATGGACCACATTTTGTTAGAACTCTCCACCTTGATCCATCTGTCTTGGGTAGCTGGCCCTATACAGCATGGCTCATAGTTACATTGAGTTAGACAAGGCTGTGATCCATGTGATTAGTTTGATTAGTTTTCTGTGATTGTAGTTTTCATTCTGTCTCCCCTCTGAGGGATAAGGATAAGAAGCTTATGGAAGCTTCCTGATGGGAGAGACTGACTGTTGGGGAAACTGGGTCTTATTCCAAAATGCAGTTCTTGGGTGCAATCTCAAAACAGACAGAATGATCTCTGTTCATTTCCAGGGCAAACCATTCAATATCACAGTAATCTGAGTCCATGCCCCAATCAGTAATGCCGAAGAAGCTGAAGTTGAACGGTTCTATGAAGACCTAAAAGACCTTCTGGAACTAACACCAAAAAAAGATGTTCTTTTCATTATAGGGGAATGGAATGCAAAATAGGAAGTCAAGAGATGCCTGGAGTAACAGACAAACTTGGCCTTGGAGTACAAAATGAAGAAGGGCAAAAACTAACAGAGTTTTTCCAAGAGAATGCACTGGTCATAGCAAACACCCTCGTCCAACAACACAAGAAACAACTTTATACATGGACATCACCAGAGGGTCAATACCAAAATCAGATTGATTATATTCTTTCCAGCCAAAGATAGAGAAGCTCTATACAGTTAGCAAAAACAAGAAAGTGAGCCAACTGTGGCTCAGATCATGAACTCCTAATTGTAAAATTCAGACTTAAATTGAAGAAAGTAGAGAAAACCACTAGACCATTTAGGTATGAACTTACAATTATACAGTAGAAGTGAGAAATAGATTCAAGGGATTAGATCTTATGGAGTGCCTGAAGAACTATGGATGGAGGTTCGAGACATTGTACAGGAGGCAGTGATCTAGACCATCCCCAAGGAAAGAAATGTGAAAAGGCAAAATGGTTGTCTGAAGAGGCCTTACAAAGAGCTGGGAAAGGGAGAGAAGCAAAAGGCAAAGGAAAAAAGGAAAAATATACCCACTTGACTGCAGAGTTCCAAAGAATAGCAAGGAGAGATAAGAAAGCCTTCCTCAGAGATCAATGCAAATAAATAGAGNGCCTGATGTGCCACGATTCATGGGGTCGCAAAGAGTCGGACACGACTGAGCAACTGAACTGAACTGAAGACCCACTCTAATGATGTCACTTTTCTTAATAGCCTCCACAAAGATCCTGTCACCAAATATGGTTCTATTCTGAGTTAGTGGGAGTTAGGACTTTATCATATAAATATTTTTAAAGAGTATGACACAAGTCAGCCTATAGCAGATAAAGAACCATTTTGAAAAAGAGGAGTTGGGATAATTTCTAAGAATTGGCCTGAGTAACTAGTAAGTTTACATTACTGAAGGATAAGAGCATGATTGGTCAAGTGTGAGGATTATCATAGAAGGGAAAACAAGATTTATGTATTGTACAACAATATTGGAAGTGTTCATTATATAGTTGGATATATGAGTCTGATACTTAGGAAACAGATCAGGACTGGAAGCACATGTTTGAAATGCTTCAGATAGACATTTGAATTGCATTGGGACAGAGATGGTGTTTAAAGTCAAGGGATAATGTGGGAATATCTAGAAAGTGAGTGTGGAGACTGAAGATTTCTAAGAATTCAATCAACGGACACTGTAAAAAATCTAAATCAGAAAAAAAAAAAAGGGAACAATCAGAAAAGGCTATCTAAAAGGAACAGTCATTGTTTCATAAAACCAGTAGGGTATGGCTCGCTCAGAATCAAGGGAAGAGAATGATTCAAGGGGAAATTGGTCAGTGGTGTACAGTCCATTTGCAAGAGACAGATAAGAACTGAGAATTTAACCACTGGGTGTGGCAAGGTGAAGGTGAATGTGGAATCATTTTTTTTTTAGAGGAGCTGTGATGAACAGAGATGTTCAGGATAAGTTGAGGACAGAATGGAAGATGAGGACAAAGTAACAAATACAGTACATTTGTGGAATTTGCTATGCAGATAGGCAGGGTGGGATCAAGAGGTTGTTGTGGTCTGTTGCTTTGGTATCATTTTAAGTTGAGAAATATTTTGAGATGTGTCTGTGAACTAAAGGAAAACAATTCAGTAGCAGGTGAAAATCTGAGGATATAGATGAGAATAATTTCAACAATAAAATTCTTGTGAGGCAAATGGAGCAAAATGTGTTGCACATATATTATGATTGGAGGAAGGCAGGTTTTACAGAAACATTTATGAGTGGGTTATTAGATTTGTTGGTGGGAAAATGAAGAAATTCTAATCTGATGATTCCTGTTATTTTGATTATCCCTTCATAATGAAACTGCAAAGTCTTTTCACAGTGTACTTTATAAAATATTTGCTGTCAAGCTTTTTAATGTATAGAAAAAAGTATTCCCATTATAGATTTTATATTGTGTTTATATTGATGATTGTGAGTCTTATTCCTTATTTTTTAAAGGTATGTGAAGATTTTTTACAAGGTGGTATATAACTTAAGATTCAAATAAGAAGTTGTAAAATACAATTTGAAAAAAAAAAATTAGCAGAGTAAGATTTTAAAAATTCTAAATAAATGTTAAATATATTTGGCTATTTAAATCATTTAGTATCCATTAAATAAAAAGTTAAAACTAATATTCAAAATAGAAACTAAAATTATTTCTCTTTCATGTGTCATATATCCTTTTCATTCCTTCTCCCTACATTTACTCATTATTCTATTTACACATCTTTCTTTGTTCTATCAATCTCCTTTGAATCTACAGATTACACAGGTAAAGGTAATTCTCAAGATATATTACTAAGAATTCCTCATAATTGCTTAGTCTGATTTGCTGTCAGATGTCTAGATTATTTTTTCAGAATTTAAATAATTTTTGAAAGGTGAAAATCTTTTTTTTTTTTAATCCTGACATGGGAAATAGAAAACAAAGATAGAAAACTTCTTCAACTTCTCCTTATAAGAGATACCTTGTCTCTCTTAAATGGTCTGAATATGGCATTATCAACCTANTTTCAGAATTTAAATAATTTTTGAAAGGTGAAAATCTTTTTTTTTTTTAATCCTGACATGGGAAATAGAAAACAAAGATAGAAAACTTCTTCAACTTCTCCTTATAAGAGATACCTTGTCTCTCTTAAATGGTCTGAATATGGCATTATCAACCTAAAGCTAAAGATGGATCATATAGATGCATATGCCAGAAGAAAGAATACTGGTTACCATTGAGGGATAGAGGTAGATTGTGACTGGAGGGGTCACAAGGAGATTCTGGGGGTACTGGTAATATTCTATTCCATATCTAAGCCACTCTGTCTTTTTCACACTCCAACATGGTCCTGTAGATCCCTCAAGGGTAAAACAGGCTGCACCCTTCCTTTGCCTCTTTCTGCTTCCCTCCATGACATATACTAAAAGCAGTTCTGATACGTGCACAGTGTGTCTCATGTCCTACTTGGCATTTATTGTACCCCTTTCTCTAAATTTAGAGCTGATCTTGAAAGGAAGAGTAGAAGGTTTTAGACAATTTAGGGTAGAGTCACTGATTGCTCCCTTCTGATACTGACACATTTTCTGTGAACCAAATGCATCATGAAGATGTTTTCTCTTAGAGTGAGACTCTTCCCAGATTTTCTATCAGTCCTTCAGGTAAACAGATCCATGATGGGTACTGAGGATGGAGAGAGTTTAGGCTTACCAGTGATTCTTTTTATCTCCATAGCTCTTTTAATTCTGTTGTTCTTATTATTTGTTGTAAGATCACAATATTACCTTCTACACTTTAAGGCAAGATAATATTCCTCAGTGTCTTGTGATTTCTATTAATTAAACATTACACATATGAGTAACCTATATTCCTTGTAACCTAGGAACCTCCATTTAACTTGAAAAGTTTTTCTAACTACTCATTTTTATGATCTTTACTTCCTTCAGTTGTAGTTTGTAAATGGGTAAACTATAGAAATAAAATTAACAAATGTGGCTGTATCTAAGGCAGTGTAGGGCTTCGCTGATAGCTCAGTTGGTAAAGAATCCGCCTGCAATGCAGGAGACCCTGATTAGATCCCTGGGTTGGGAAGATCTCCTGAAAAGTGAAAGGCTACCAACTCCAGTATTCTGGCCTGGAGAATTCCAAGGGCTGTATAGACCATGGGATTGCAAGGAGTCAAACACGACTGAGCGACTTTCACTTTCACTTTCAAGGCAATATAAAGGTTAAAGGCATAAAAGAGGAATCACTTCATTTACTGTGATGGCAGGTGTATGGAAAATGTTCTATTTGAGGGCAATCATGTTTTTATCAATTTGGTCAAGTTAGTTTTGAAGCATATTGCATGGTGGAAAGGAAACAAGCAATTATTTTCTAATTTTTAAAAATATTTTCTATATTTAAGAAACTTGTGATGACATTGCAAGGCACAAATGACAGATTTCACACTTGGAATGTAATAAAAACTTATAAGATAACGCTGTATTTTACCTGAAGGCTTATCTTTTGTCGTGGCAGTGATGACATTGCACCATTTTAAATACATCAATATTGAGATGATAAAACATTGCAAAATATGGATTCCAGAGAGAATTGTAGTAATTGCCCCGACCCTGAAGGGTGACATGTTAGGACAACACCAGGAGAGCCATGGAGCAGTGGCAAAGCCTCCGAGCAGAAGTTACCCTTTCAGGAAAACGCTCCAATTTCCTACTGTGCCCTTTACTGTAATCGTTGATGGTAATGGTTTAATCTCACTTTTATAGTCCTAAATAATGTAAATCATCACAAACCATACTTAACATGGAGAATGTGAAGTACAATTAATCACTGATTTATTGCTTCAGTGAATGTGCAAGTGAGGAGAATAACCTTGCCAAATATAGAAGAGATAAGAATAATGTCATAGAATTACTGGAATTGGAAACTAAAAAGTGAGACAAAGCCTTGACTCTACCTAGAGACTTATTTTATTTGACATGACCTATTTTTCCATGGTCTGCTTGAGGATTATCTAGAGACTGAATTCGGTATACTTCTTGATAGAAAATTACCAAATCTTTCCAAATTTTAGTACCCTAAGGAACACACACAATTAGCAGATTAATTGTTTTATTTGTTGGTGTATATTTTTCTCACAATATTATTTTGTTCTGTGTAGCAGATGTGCTTCATACTTTCAAAGAATCTCGTTTATCACCCTAATCTATCATACTATCATTTTATGCAATATGACTATGTTTTATTATTTTAATCCAGGATATAGACTTAAGAACAAAAGGAATAATTTACCTTGATTTTTTCCCTTCAGTTTCAGCTGGATTGATACTCTGTTGTATTCTTCTTCTCAGAGTGGATCCAGTCACACCTATTGTACACACTCTAGTTACTCGTCACCTGCACAGAATATAGAATGGTCCCAATTTTAGGCAGAAGGGATACAACCCTCTGAAACTCAGTGTTAAGACACGCTTCCTGCTTGACTAATTCAGACATACTTATCTCTGTTCTAAAAATTCAACTTCATAATTTTCTTTTGAGTCAGTTTGGATCATTACTTAGGATCCCAGTTATTCCAGGACTCTAATTCTTTATCTTGCCAGATTTTGCCCCAGGAAAGCTTTTCTCCAGCAATCTCCCCTTCATCCCCTAAGGAACATTGCTTAACAGAATTATGTTCCTAGAGCAGGCTGATTCAGCACAGACAGATGTTTCTATGATCAGACAAATTTGGTAAATTCTACATACTGTATGCATGGTTTTCTGAAAATACAGGAAGGTATAATGCTAAAGGAGCTTTGGTTAAATTGTATATAGCATTGTAACCACCAAACCAAAAATCACTAGTTTTTCCTAAATAGCATCTTTCAACAATTTCAATTGGGACTTTAATGAGATAGGAACAGTCATCTTGAATGCCCAACAGCCGTGTATACTTCATATGCTGCCTGCTGCTGCTGCTGCTGCTGCTNTATAGCATTGTAACCACCAAACCAAAAATCACTAGTTTTTCCTAAATAGCATCTTTCAACAATTTCAATTGGGACTTTAATGAGATAGGAACAGTCATCTTGAATGCCCAACAGCCGTGTATACTTCATATGCTGCCTGCTGCTGCTGCTGCTGCTGCTGCTAAGTCGTGTCAGTCATGTCCGACTCTGTGTGACCCCATAGACGACAACCCACCAGGCTCCCCCGTCCCTGGGATTCTCCAGGCAAGAACACTGGAGTAGGTTGCCATTTCCTTCTCCAATGCATGAACGTGAAAAGTCAAAGTGAAGTCATTCAGTCGTGTCCGACTCTTTGCGACCTCATGGACTGCAGCCCACCAGGCTCCTCCATCCATGGGATTTTCAAGGCAAGAGTACTGGAGTGGGGTGCCATTGCTTTCTCCACATATGTTACCTAGTTAGATTTTAATGTCTCATTTTTCCCCATGGCCTTAAGAAAAGTGTTTAATATCACCTACGTAGTTATAAAAAGTACAAATTAATGACAGAATAGTAGTGATACCTTTGAACATTTTGATAATCATGTTATTTGAAACAGTTTATATTTATTCATCCCGAATTTCCCAGCCTGGTAGTAACTGTGGATTCATGTGCTAATTAAATATAGCATACATTTCAGTTTTAGTGGGTTAAGGATTTGGAGTCAGACAAAATTTGAATATCATTACCAGCTATAATTAACCTATCTGGTCCACAATTTTATTTTACATAAAATGAAAACTATTTGAGATTACTGAGGATTAAATGGATCAATGTGCATCATTTATCATTATAATGCCTGACACTCTCTATGTGGATCAGTTTCTGTTCTTCCTGATGTTGATTTCCTGATTATTGGCATGATCTTCTAAATATGACTTATTTCTGGAGTCTTTACTTGCATGTTTGAGAAACTTTGTGTCCCATGGAGTTCTCTGAAGTAAAACTCTACATGGAATTATACTTTTGTCTATGATGTATCTTTTCGATATTATGTTTCACTGATGTGGCTAGACTTTTTCCTGGCACCTAGCACAGTGTCTGTGGCCTGGGTGACCCAGTGCTGGGACAGATTCCATAATCTGACGCTCCTAGCCTACTGTGTTCTGTCATAGTTAGCATGCCACCCCTTTTCCTGCTCTAGAATCAGACAGAAAATATTTACATTTCTTATGTTTGTAGGAAAATGACTCTATGTTTTCAGTTATTTTGGATTTGCTACATTGGAAATAAAGAAACAAATATAAACCTATTCATCATTTCATAAATTCTCTAAAGAATATGCATGTAAAGAAAGCCTAATACTTCCCAGTTCTGCTGAAGAGTTTTGAAAATCTTCTTAATATTTTTTTAAGTGGCAGAGGTGGTAAAACCATTTGTGGAAATATACCTCCTAATAATCTAAGCTTTGTTTTCCAAGGGAGTTAATTAGCAGATCATGATAATCTAATTAAAAAGAAGCATAACTAAATAAACAATAAATATTCCCATTTGAAAATAATTCCTACTCTCGTTAGTTGGGCTTCCTGGGGGAAAATAAAAACAATCAATAAAAATTTGAACATACAAAATGACATTCTTCTGCCAATTACTAAAAATAACTCAGTGAATGTAAATTTATTGTTAATATATAAGCTTTACTAGAGACTTTCTTCTCTGGGGATTGTCATTTGAATATTTTTGGTGTCTATCTCAAATTCTGTAATACATTTTCCTGTATAGGGACTAGGAGCTTACTCATATGGTATCTGCAGAAAATATCAGCAATATTTGAATGATGTTAAAATAATTCTCTGTCAGTGATATAAAATATTCCCTGGCAGTCATCCTTCTACCCCTGAGGGATCCGTAAGGGAGCCCTGTGCATAGCCAAGTGGGAATCAAAATACACTTTATGATTATTTGTGTCCACCCAAATCAACAGCAATACAGGACTCATTGACATAAACTAAACTGGATTGTGTGGCTTTAAACTTAAACACTAATACAGTTTTATACTTCTTCTTCCTTGATTCTAAATCTTGGTACAAAGAAGTCAAACCTGCCTGTGAGGAAGGAGAAAATATGGCCTGTTCTCAAAGCAGACACTGACTAACTTAACACTAATTAAAGAGAAGATAGCCCACCTCGTTATGCTCAACATGAGTCAGTGTGGAGATCCAGGAGAGAGAAGGAAGCTCAACTTCTGCCTTGAAGGAGGAGCAGTGTTGTTGTTCAGACATGACATGCTAAGTATATCCCTTTCTTTGTGATTCCATGGACTATAGCATGCCAGGTTTCCCTGTCCTTCACTATCTCCTGAAGTTTTCTCAAACTCATGTCCATTGAGTCCATGATGCCATCCAGCTATTTCATTCTCTGTCGCCCCTTTCTCCTCCTGCCCTCAATCTTTCTCAGCATCAGGGTCTTTTCCAATGAGTCAACTTTTTGCTTCAAGTGGACAGAGTATTGAAGCTTCTGCTTCAACATCAGTCTTTCCAATGAATATTAAGGATTGGTTTTGTTTGGGATTAACTGGTTGCATCTCCTTGCAGTCCAAGGGACACACAAGATTCTTCTCTAGCACCACAATTCAAAGGCATCAATTCTTTAGCACTTGGGTTTCTTTATGGTACACCTCTCACATCCATACACGACTACTGGGAAACCATAGCTTTGACTGTATGGACCTTTGTCAGCAAAGTGAGGTCTCTGCTTTTTAATATGCTGTCTAGAGTTGTCATAGTTGTTTTTTTTTTTTTTTTTTTCAAAGGAGAAAGCATCTAATTTTGTGGCTGAAGTTATCAGTCTGCTGTGATGGGTAATGTGCTTCCTGATAACATGTGGCAACAAAAGGTGGTTCTGGACTTTAATCAGGTAATGATTAGTTTTATGTTAATATGTGCCTTACCTAATTTATAGCATATTTCAATCACAATTATGAAATATTCTTGAGTTACCATTTTACTCCTAACCAAACATTTAAAAATTTTCCCCTAAAAAGTTATTTTGTTTAAAATTAGAATACCATATGTATTTAAAGAACAATAATAAAATAGGTACAATGTATCCACTATTAAAATTAAATAAGAATTAACATTTTTCCTTCTAAACATCTAATTAAAAAGTGAGCTAAGGAAAAGAGAAATAAAATGATACTGCCATAACTAATAATCCTCTGTCATTTCTCTCATCTCTTCCTTTCTCAGAGATGAATACACAGAGTTGACATATTCTTTTTATATTTATCCATTAGAATTTATATATTTATCATTGTATATCAACATTTTAAAATGTATATAGATTTTTATGGCATGTATTATTATTCATTGGCTTTATAATGATAAAATCTTCANTCTCAGAGATGAATACACAGAGTTGACATATTCTTTTTATATTTATCCATTAGAATTTATATATTTATCATTGTATATCAACATTTTAAAATGTATATAGATTTTTATGGCATGTATTATTATTCATTGGCTTTATAATGATAAAATCTTCATAGTGATATATGTATCATTTATTTGCACTAATTTGCAGTTTTACATTACATTAATGTCATTTTACTTTGCCAACAAAGGACCATCTAGTCAAAGCTATGGTTTTTCTAGTATTCATGTATGGATGGGAGAGTTGGACTGTAAAGAAATCTGAGCACCAGAGAATGGATGCCTTTGAACTGTGGTGTTGAAGAAGACTCTTGAGAGTCCCTTGGACTACAAGGAGATCAANATGGGGAACAGATGTATACCTATGGCTGATTCATGTCAATGTATGGCAAAAACCACTACAATATTGTAAAGTAATTAGCCTCCAATTAAAATAAATTAATTAATTTAAAAAATATATAGAGAAATCTATATAAAAGGAGGAGAAGAAGGAGAGGGGACAACAGAGGATGAGATGATTGCATGGCATCACCAACTTGATGGACATGAATTTGAGCAAGCTCAGGGAGCAGGTGATGGGCAGGGGTCACAAAGAGTCAGACACAACTGAGCAACTGAACTGATATAAAATGTACCAAAATACCCATCTCACTGCACCCTTACCAACACTGAATTATAGCAATATATTTGACACTGAAAATTTGATTACCCCATAAAGATCCAGGCTAGATGTTATGACCCCAACTTTGGGGAATGTCATAAAAACAGGCTCTGACTGGCAAGTTTGCTGAATGAACTTCAAGGTCCTGGTTTGTCTGAATGAACTTGAAGGCTTCCTGGGTTCAAATACTGGCTCTGTCACTATTAGTTTTATAGCTGTAGGTAACATAGCCTCTCTGCATCTTAGTTTCCTCATCTGTGAATGGGGGCAGTGATGCCCACTTGATAGAGTGATAGTAAGGATGAAAAGAGTTCATGGAGGTATACGGCTTAGAGTAGTGCCTGACATATAGTAAGTAGCACCTACATGTTTATCAAACAGGCACTTGGTCACTGTGTAATCGTGAGTAGAGGCTGAAAATGACACATTTTGTTAAGGTCATTGTTCTTGCTTCGGTCCATAGCTCACTCCTAAAATAAGAATTCTAAGACACTAAGACTGAAGCCAAGGTCACCCACCTGCTGGGTGGTTTTGGATGGTCTAGAGCAGGGGTCAGCAAACTTTACTGCAAAGGACTGAATAGCAAATGTTGTAGGACCTGTGGGTCATGCCATGCTTGTTGCAACTATTAAACTCTGCGATTGTCACGTGAAAGCAGCCACGACCACGTGTGTACGTGAATTGAAGGTCAGACTGGATTGGCCCACTATCTGTGTCCACAACTTGCCGACTCTAGGCTTCATGAGGCTGGGCCTGAGCAAGTATGCTGAAATGCAGTGGTCTGATGGGGGTGAGGAGCTCCTGGAAGCTGGCGGGGGCAGGGGAGGCAGTGAGAGCATCTCTGCTGCGGTGCCCCTGACTTTCCTGGGCTGAGGTCACTCTGACTTTGAACTGCTCCTCTGTATATAACTGGCACACTGGGAGCCATGCAAGCTCAGACAAACAAGGGATCAAGTCAGGAAGGAGAACGCACAGGCCATCTATTCTCATCACTGTAGGCTTCATTATCCTACTACAAGATCTCTGGAAAGAGAGCTGAGGCCTCCATTCTCTTTCAAGCTTCTCCAACCCCCAGAACAATGCCGTCCATTCTGCGGATGGTCAGCGAGCTCTTGCTGACTGTCTTTATTTCTCCACCTGCAACGAGAGCTCCCCAGACCCACATAGAAACCTGAAAGTTCACGAGGGACTAATTCAGTGAGGCTCTTCCAGGGGAAGTGCAGTCCCCGTGGGACGTGATCACATACTGCTGGAATCTGTGCACACTGAAGGGGAAGATGATCTTTGCCTCTTGGCTGTGTCGCAGTCGTAAGTGGGAGACATGGTTTCAGGGAGTGCAGCTCTTCCCGGCACTGATAAGAATGGAATGCAGGCTACCATGGAGATTCAGGTCACTAATTAGTCCCAGAAGCCTCTCTGCCTTGAATCACTGTTACGTTAATTATGCAGCAAATTAGAATGTTTGCCAAGGCCCAGGGCCAAGTGTGCGGTAGAGCCTGGGGACAGCATGGAAAGAGAAAGGGGTGTCCACGCCCAGCACACCGCGGGGACCAGCGGCCAGATCCAAGGCCTGAGTGCCCAGTGACCCTGCCTGATCCCTGACCCAGCTTTCTGTGCACTTGCAGCCGCCCGCGTGAGCTTGTTGTGCATAGAGCAGACAGAGGCGGTGGTGGGGTGGAGAGGAGGGAGGCGGGAGGGCCACCCTCTTCTCTGCCTGCTGAGCCCTGCTGTTCAGCCCAGAAGAGACACCAAACAGCCATTTGGCCGTTTTATTTCCACAGTGACCCAGAGAAGAGACTTCCAGGTGTCTGTTAACGTGGAGATAACGTGTCTGGACTGTTGTCTGCCTTTTTATCTCAAGGATTTAGAGTTGGGTGGACATGGCTGTAGCCTGGGTTCAATTCTTTTATCTCCTCCTCCCTGCTTGTCTTCTCCAGGAGCATAAAACCAAAATATACTAGATGCTTTGTTGTAAAATAAACAGATGATAAATAGCAGTCTCTGTGCCTGTTGGGTTATAATTCCATCAAGGGCCTGGGTTGAAGTCATAAACCATGAGAAGTGAAGCGTGACCCACAAGTAGCCTTCAAGATGGAATTACAGCCCCATAATTTAGAATGGACCTTTGAAAAGAATAATTCTCAAACCCTCAGTTTAATTCAGGAAAAGATCCACAGCTGTAGTGATATCTTCTGATTCGTTCAGCAGTGAACAAATGATTCCTCTGTGTAGATCTGTGATGTTTGTTAATATTGGGGTGAGCGCACTAAGTGGTCTCTGTGTGAGTGTCCTAAGCTGCTTCAGTCGTGCCTGACTCTGTGCGGCCCCATGGACTATGGCTTGCTGGGCTCCTCCGTCCACGCGATTCTCCAGGCAAGAATACTGCAGTGGGTTGCCACGCTCTCCTCCAGGGGACCTTTCTGACCCAGGGACTGAACCCGTGCCTCTTATATCTCCTTTATTGGCGGGTGGGTTCATTACCACTAGCGTCACCTAGGAAGCCCTCCTAATGAATCTAGAGAGCAGTGTCCCGAACAGAACCAAAGAAAGGGAAGCCGCTGTCCCACAGGGAGGAAGTTCACCACGGCTGAGTGTAAGTGAGCACGAGCTGAGGAGACACCTTGGGACTGCTAGGAAATATGTGGGCTCCTGACCACTTGGGGGGTGTGGGGTGGGGTGTGCTGTCCTCTCTGGGCTCTGCATCTCGCACCTTCATCTTCCCTCGCGCACTGTTGTCGTATCATGTAGGGACTGAGCCTGAGGAATACTCAGAGGGACGTAAGTCCATCCCCACTCTGTACCTTGTGCTGTGCTTAGCTGCTCAGGCATGTCCGATCTTTGTGACCCCATGGACTGTACCCCGCCAGGCTCCTCTGTCCATGGGGATTCTCCAGCCAAGGATACTGCAGTGGGTTGCTCCATCCATCTCTTCTCTTTGCATGCTGGCTGTTTTGCAGACTGATTCTACTTGATCTCATAATTCATTAAAGCCAGTTGATCTCATACACACCAAGATTTATGAGGGGCTTTTTCAAGATGGTTTCTTGTGTGATGAAAATATTCACACAAAACAGAGAAAATAAACCAAGTCCAACAATTCTGCAGGAGATGGAAGTTTAAATGGCGGTTTGGGGGATCATAAATTAAGCCATCAAAATCCCCGAAGGATCCACCATAGCCTGGTTATTAAATGAAACAACACATGTGCAAGGGTTGGCAGATGGTAAGGGCTTAATATATGGTCACTCATTGACACAGTTTGTACCATACAATTCAGAAATTTCTTATGTATGGCCTTGTATATAATTATATGCTTTTTTCAGCAAGGCTGTTATTTATAAGAAAGATCTATAGCTGTGAAGAAAAGAAAAGGAACAGGAAAAAGAAATGATTTAAGATAAACTATCAGGTCAAAGTCAACATGGAATAAGAAATTTTTATCAGAGTTACTGAGGTATAAGTTTCGTATGGGCTTTATATTTATTTGCTCTTTCTTTTGTAGTTTCTTGGGATGGAAACTTAGATAACTGATTTGAGACTTTCTCAAATACAGCACCTAAAGTTATAAATTTCCCTCTAAGTACTGCTTTGGCTGCATCCCACATGTTTTGATATATTTTCATTTTTGTCTTGTTTCATAGTGTTCTCTAACTTCTCTTATGATTAAGTTTTGTCATGAGTTATTTATTTTATAAAGGTTTGTGGATTTTCCAGGAATCTTTTTGGTATTAATTTTTATTTTTAATTTTGTTATGATCAGAGAATGTATTTCATATGATTTAAATCCCCTTAAATTTACTGAGACATGTTTTACGATCCAGAATGTGGTCTTTTCTTTGTGAATGTTGCGTGTACATTTGAAAAGATTTTGTTTTCTGCTGTTGCTGGATGGATTATCCTTTTTATTAGTATTATTATAAAAGTGTCAGGTGTACAGCATTTATAATTCAACATCTGTATATACTATAGAGTGATCACTGCCACAGTTGCACTTTGTCTGATATTATAGTCACTCCAGATTTCCATTTATTCATTTTTGCATGGTTCTAGTTTTCCATACTCTTAGTTTTAACTTTTTAAAAAATATCTTTATACATGAAAGAATGGGCTTCCCAGGTGGCTCAGTACTAAAGGAACTTCCTGCCAATGCAAGAGACATAAGAGACTCAGGTTCGATCCTTGGGTCAGGAAGATCGCCTGGAGAAGGAAATGGCAAGCCACTCCAGTATTCTTGCCCGGAGAATCCCATGGACAGAGGAGCCTGGTGGGCTACAGTGCAAATGGTTGCAAAGAGTCGGACACGACTGAAACAACTTAGGACACTGCACACATGCGCATGAAAGAATGTCTGGTAGGTGTCTTGCTTTTGAAATCCAATCTAACAGTCTCTGATTTTTCCTTTTGTCTGCGCCATGTAGCATGCGGGATCTTAGCTCCCCGACCAGGGATTGAACCCACGCCCCTTCAGTGGAAGCTTGGAGTCTTAACCACTGGACTACCAGGGAAGTCCCTCTGATTTTTCATTAGTGTGTGAAAAGATTTTTGTGTGTTTTTTTAAAAATATCTTTCATGCAGGTCTGCTGTTGATGGATCCCTTCAGCTTTTATTTATGTGAAATATTTTTTCCATCTCAAATATTCTCTATTTTGTCTTCATTTTTAAAAGATAATTTTCCTGGGGATACAGTTCTATGATAATAGTTTCCTTCAACATTTGCAGATGTTTCTCTCTTTTCTTTTGGCTTGCATATTTTATCATAAGAATTCTGCTGTTGTGTTTGTTTGTATTACTCTGTAATTTACCTTTTATCTATGATTGCTTTGAAGATTTTTTTTTAACCTTTGTTTTGTTAGCAATTTGTAATTATTTTGGCATGGTTTTCTTTATTTATATTTTTTTCTGCTTGGGTTCCACAGATATATATATATATATATATTGGCATATGGGCTTATCTCCACTACATTTAGATAAACTTATAGCTATTATTATTTCTTCACATGTCTCTCTTCCTCTTTGGGACTCTAATTTTACAAGTTAGAGTTTTTTGATATTGTTCCACAGGTGCTATATATTATTTTTTGTTAATCTTTTCCATACTTCATTTAGACATTTTCTATAACTGTGTTTTCTGATCGTTTCCTGATCTGTTCCTATATAGCAGCTAATCAGCTCTTAATCTAGTCAGTATATTCTTTGTTTCAGATGATTTAATTTTCAGCTCTAGAAATTCCATTTCAGCCTCTCTCTCTTTTAAAATCCTTTCTTTTGGCTTCTCATCATATTCATGTTTCTCACTTGAGCATATTAAGCATATTTATAATAGCTATTTTAATGTCTTTGTTTTCTAATGTCTGTCCTTTCTGATTCTGCCTGTATTTATTGATTGTTTCATGGTATGAGCCATGTATTTCTCTGTTTTTGCATACCTAGTCACTTTTACTTGATGCCATGCATTGTGAAGTTTTATAATGTTGAGTGCTAGATTGTGCCATTTTCTTCTAATTGTGCTCACCTTTGTTCTGGCATTCGGCGATGGTGACATTGAGGTGTCATTTACATGGATGTAAACTTGTCACAAAATTCACCAAAATATACACTTATGACTTGTGCATTTTACTGTAAATAAATTACACTCAAAAGTATTTTTTAATGTTACACATGCTCACTTAAAAATTTTGAAATAACCAGATATAGAGAGAGCAAACACAAAGTTCTATTTCACTTCTCCTCAATTATCTCTTAATTATTCCCTCTTCCCCAGAACCTCACGACTCATATAACACATTAAATCATTATCTTCTTCAAAATCTTAATCCATGGATTTACAAATATAGCATCATGGTTAAGATCACAAGTTCTAGAAATCAGATTGTCTCAGACAGAAACATGATTTTAAACTACTTACTAAATTAGTTTTGCCTAGCCTTGAATATCATATAACTGGACTTAGAAAGTAGGCATCATTATGTGTCTGATCTCCTTCCCTCATTATTGTATTTTTTAAGAATTTTTTGGATGTGGACCATTTTTAAAGTCTTTATTAAATTTGTTACAATGTTGCTTCTGTTTTATATTTTGGTTTCTTAGCCACGAGACATGTGGGATCTTAGTTCCCCAACCAGGGATCGAACCCATGTCATCTGCATCGGAAGGGGAAGGCCTGACCACTGAACCACCAGGGATATCTTGACTGTCATCATTTTTAGGTTCATTGATGTTATTGCTTGTATCAATAGTTTATTCCTTTTTATTGTATTTGGTTGTATTTACTATTCTATAATAATACCACGATTTGTGTGTCCATTCTCTAGTTGATAGATATTTGGACTGTATCCAGTTGGGCTGTCATGATAAAAGTTTCTGGGAACATTCTTGTGTACATTTTTGGTGGACATATGTTTTCATTTCTCTTGGGTAAATATTTAGGGGTGAACTTGCTGGTTTAAATTTAAGTCTTTAAAAAACTGTCCATTTTTGGAAGTGGTTGTACCATTTGCCTTCAGCAAAGTGTGAGCATTCATTTCAGTTCCTCCGAACTCAGCGCATGGTCTAGGTCAGTTTTTACTTTATTTTTAAAATTTTAGCCATCCTAATGGATACATAGTGATGTCTTCTGTGGTTTTAATGTTTATCTCCCTGATGACTAATGATGTTAGTCTTTTCTTGTACTTATTGGTCCTTTGTGTATCTTCCTTTGTGAAATATCTGTTCCAAGCTCTTTGGTCATTGTTGGCTATCTATTGTAATATAAATACCCCCATACCTTAGTGGCTTAAACAGCAGTGTTTGATTTTGTTTACGGACCTTCAGCTTGGGCAGGGCTCATTTAAACACCTGATTTCTACTGCACATGCATCAGTTGGGGCTGGAATAGTCCTTCCAGGGTGGCTCAGCTACATGCTTGGCAAGGTAGTGCTGCCAGCTGGGAACTAAATGGAGACTGTCACCATGAGCTTCGTTCTTTTCCCTTTTACATTCTTAGTAAGAAACCAAGATGCATGAAAAAGAAATTCTCTTAGACATTAAAATTATATTTTCGGATGGAATTTACAGTTTCTTCTCTTCTCAAGTCTGAGAAGTACCTGGGTGTGTCTGAAAAGCAATCACAGAGTACACACAGCTCATCTTCTCAGGGCACCGATTTTACTTTCGTGATTTTGAATAATAAAATCATATTCGAGAGACGTTGTGGGGTGGGAGGTGGGAGGGGGATTCAGGATTGGGAGCTCGTGTACACCTGTGGTGGATTCATGTTGATGTATGGCAAAGCCAATAGAGTATTGTAAAGTAAAATAAAGTAAAAAAATAAAATTAAAATTAAAAAATTAATTTTTTAAAAGATTCTTTCGATGTGAACCTTTTTAAATCTTTATTTGAGTTTGTTATAATATTGCTTCTGTTTTATGTTTTGGTTTCTTGGCTGGAAAGTGTGTGAGATCTCAGCTCCTGAGCCAGGGATCAAACCTGCACACACTTATGAGAAGGTGGAGTCTTGTGTTTGTTTGTTTTTTTTAAAGAAAAACAACCTTTTATTTTGTATAGGGGTATAACCAATTAACGAGAAGGCGATAGTTGCAGGTGAACAGCAAAGGGACTCAGATATATACATGCATGTACCCATTCTCCCCTCCCATCCAGGCTGCTGCATAACATTGAGCAGAGTTCCCTGCGCTATACAGTAGGTTCTTGTTGGTCATCCCTTTTAAATAGAGCAGTGTGTACCTGTCCATCCCAAACTCTCTAATTATCTCTTTCCCCCATTCTTCCTCTCTGGTAACCTTATAAGTTTGTTCTCCAAGTGTGTGAGTTTCTTTCTGTTTTAAGCTCATTTGTGTCATTTCTTTTTTAGATTCCACATATAAGGGATGTCATATGATACTCCTCCTTCTCTGACTTAAGGAAGGCGAAGTCTTAACCATTGCACTGCCAGGGAAGTTCTCATTTTATATTAAAATAAACAGAGAGATTATGGTATAGGATACAAAAATCACATGAATATTTAAAATTAACAGTGATGATTAAAAACGTTCTCCTTGGAGGGAAGTCTTAGGGCAGGGATCTCGGAAGCTGCGGGATACAGACTCTCCTCTGAGGCTGGGATGGCAGAGTGTGAGAACTTCTGCAGATCCACGGAGAGAGGAATCTGAGGTCCTGCTATTTGGCTCCAGGTCATGAATGTGTTGCATTTACGTGGATATCTGCTCTGTGGATTTCGCTCTAGTCATAGAATGAGCTGTTTTTACTGTGTGAGGTGCTACCCTCAGAACTGTTCCTCGGTAGGTTGTTGGTTGACAAAGAGTCTGAATGAATCTGTTTCTCACTGACCCTCCACTGAGTCAGGACATAGTCAGCAGCCTGCCCTTTCTTTCCAGCTGCAGGTAGGACTGAGGTTATTGCAAACCGTTCCTTCCAGCTTCCCAAGTGGCACTACTGGTAAAGAACCTGCTGCCAATGCAGGAAACATAAGAGTCATGGGTTTGATGCCCTGGAGGAGGGCAGAGCAACCCACTCTCGTATTCTTGCCCAGATAATTCCATGGACAGAGGAGCCTGGCAGGCTACAGTCCATAGGGTCGCAGAGTCAAACACGACTGAAGTGACTTAACACACACACACATTCCTTCAAGTCAACTCCTGAGGGGTACACAAGGAAAAGTTTTTCACTGCATTCAGGGATCCAAGGATTCTGCCTTCCACAGGGACCACCACAGCATCAGAAGTGCCAGTCCTCTGAGGGAGGACAGTACTGACCTTGACAGGTAAGTGGGAACTCCCTTCTTAAGCCATGTTATCGTCCATAAAAACTTGACTCCGACTAGTTGGCCATAATGTTAAAACTTCCTTGGGGTCCTAAACACTGTTATCATCAAATGGTGGCCTCTAATCCCCCTCCACGTGAATGTGTGTGTCAGTTGCTCAGTAATATCCGACTCTTTACCGCCCTGTGGGCTGTAGCCCACCAGACTCCTCTGTCCATGGGATTCTCCAGGCAAGAATACTGGGTAGCCATTCCCTTCTCCAGGGGATCTTCCCAAGCCAGGGACTGAATCCGGGTCTCCTGCACTCTGGCAGATTCTTTACCATCTGAACCACCAGGGAAGCCCTCACATGCACATAGACCAGCCTTGGTGGTCTACTCTGATCACCATAATTAGGTAGAACTGACAATTGTGTGACTTTTCAAACTAGGGGAGGGGAGGCAGCACAGATTCTCTCCAGAGGGTGAGCCTTCTCTTTCTCTCCGTCTCTCTATCTCTGTTTCAGTGTCTCTTATTTCTCTACCTTTTTCTCTTTCTCTCACTAAGCATATCTGGGGCATGGAGTCAACATGTAAGAAATCCAGCTCCTCAGAAGCTACCAGGCTGGAAAGTCCACATGGCAAGAACACGTGGACATAGAGAAAGGTGCTTGGGGTCCCCACTGCTCCCACCTCGAGTTGGAGACCTCCCAGTTCAGACACCAGGCACAAGACTGAGCTGCCCCAGCTGCTGCCAATGGGAACAGAGGCGAGCTGTCCTGCTGCCCAAGTTGTAGGCTCACAGCATGGTAAACGTTATGTTGTTGCTTCAAGGCACTTGGACGAGGTGTGTTCCGTAGTAACAGTGGATCGATGGACTCTTTCCTGTTGCTTAGCAACACTAAGGAAATGGGACATAAGTAAATAAAATTTTGGTTGTAAGGGGAAAGGAGTTTGGCAGAGAGAGTGTCCAGGATCACAAGGCATTAAATAGGAGAAAGGGATTAAGAGATGTGGAAACTAAATTACTTTCACAGATCTTATTTGTAATAAATATGTTCGATAACAGAACCTTGGACATTTTATTTTGGAAGGGATCTTAAGGCACATAAAACTCAATCTTTTTTTTTTTTTTTTTTAAGGGAGACTCAAAGCGTTAACTGGCTTGGACAGGATTCCAGAGGCAGACCAGGCCCAAGCCTCCGAACTCCCACTGACAGCACTGTCTCTCTTCTCAAGAGGTTGGGAAGCCACTGGGGAATTTGCAGTTCCAGCTCTTCAGGCAGGCGGGAGAAGGAGTCTCCCCATCCTACTACAATTTCACCACAAATGTCAGCACATTCTCGAAGTGCTTACCAGGTGCGGCCAACGGTGCTGAGTACATTGTGCATCAAGTTCATTGAGGTGTAATTTACATATACTGCCAGGCAACCGTATTAAACGGGGTAGCGGGACTTCCTTGACCGTCCAGTGGTTAGGACTCAGGGCTCCCAATGCAGGGGGCGGGAATCTGATCCCTGGCTAGGGACCTGAGATGGTGTGGCCAAAAGAAAAAAAATAAATAAATGAAGCGGTAGTCAGCTCTTTGAGTTTGACAAATATATGACCTTTGTGGCCACTGCCATAATCGAGATACAGAATACTTCTATCCCCTTACCTCTGAGAACTTCCTTTCTGCTCCTTTGCAGATAACTCCTCACCCCACTGTGCTCAGGCATCCCCCAAATCCTTTCTATCACTAGGTATTTTTCTTCTTTACCTGCTCTAGAATTTCATAGAAATAGAATCACATTGTGTAGTCTTCTGTGTCTGGCTTCTTTCACTCAGCAAGTTTTCCAGATTCCTCCAGATTATTGTATATATATTAGTTTGTGGCTTTTTACTGTTAACTAGTACCACATTATATAGCTATACTGCAATCTGCTTATCTACTCTGTGACTGATGGATTTGGGGATTGTTTCCAGTTTGGGGCAGTTATGAATAAAGCTGCTATAAACATTCTTGTAAAAGTCTTTTTGTAGACAGCTTTTATTTCTCTCAGGCAAATACCTAAGGATGGGTTATATGATAAGTATATGCTTACTTTATCAGAAACTGTCAAAATATTTTCCAAAATAGTTGTGTCATTTTATAGCCCTAACAAATATTTGTGAGAGCTCCAGTTTGCTCCTGGGATTTGTACTCTAGTGGGCGTGCAACGGCATGTCATTGTGTATCATTTCTATTCCCTGGCAATTAGTAATGTGAAAATTTTCATACCTCTATTTGATACTTATATAACTTTTTTGTGGAGTTTCTTTCAAAATATGTGACATTTACTTCAGTATTCATAGGACTTTAATTAATGGAGTGTTTTATAATACTGAAGAAACATAGGTAAAAGTGTGCAACTGAAATTTGACATATTATGTATGAAGTAAAGTCACTCAGTTGTGTCCTACTCATTGTGACCTCATGAACTGTAGCCTGCCAAGCTCCTCTGTCCATGGAATTCTCCAGGCAAGAATACTGGAGTGGGTAGCCATTCACTTCTCCAGGGGATCTTCCTGGCCCAGGGATCGAATCTGGGTCTCCTACATTGCAGGTAGGATTCTCTACCAACTGAGCCACCTTTATATTTATGAATATAAATATAAATTTGAATATAATTATAAATGAATATAAATATGAATGATATAAATATATAAATATACATATAAAATAAATATAAATGAATATAATTATAAATTTATGAATATAAATATAAACCTCTTTTTAAGACAAAAGAGGTTGTTAAATAGCATATGGTCAACACCCTGTGTTCTAGACATCTCTGCACCAAAGTTTATTTTGTGTGAATTGAAATATAAGGAAAAATTCTTAGAAAGAGACAAAATGCTAGAATGCTTTCATAATCATCTTCAGAGGTCTTCTTTGTTATTAGAATAAAGATGCTATGAAAAAGCAAAATAAATCTAAGAAATTCTTGGCAGAAAATGTACCCAGATTATTGAAGAGCACAAGACAGGGTAAATGGGGAAAAAAATCCACCATGATACATGTTGAAGCAATTGACTCACAGGTTTTATTCAGAGATAGGATTCTATTAAAGCAAAGTGAAGAGTTTAACAAAATTTCTTCCCCAAAAAACTAACAGAACTGGAAAAAAAAACAATTCAAAACAACCGTTTCAGGACTCCAAAAGTCAACTGGGGACAAACAAGGAATTGAGAAGTGTTTATTCATGAAAATCTGTTAGGACTTTGGACGACAAGAGTGGAAGTCTGCAGAGTCTGCAGCCCTCTTGCCTGGATCTGTTGCTCCCTCATTCCTCCTCCACAAGCTTGGTCAACGAAGCAATCTTGCCAGAGCAGGACTGCCCATGAAAAACAACAGCTTCGCTGCTAGAGGGGACTGACTTGATTTGGGTGGAGGGCCAAAACCCATCCCTGGCAGCATTATCAGTAAAACAAGCATATGTGGCAGAAGTGAATGGGAAATTCTCATAGCTTTGCTAACCTGAGTTTGCAGTCCCAGTTGTGGGACGTAACAGACCAGTCAGAAACTGAATAAGGAGATGCTGAAAATGAGAGAACCATAGAAGGGCTATATGAGCTCTCCTTATCTCCTTGGATGTATGGGAAATGATGCTCATCTTTACAGGGCACCCAAGAAGGTCCAGAGGAAAATGAAGTTGAGGCAAACTGGAAAACTAGCTAAACATCGAAAGCTTAACATACACACAGATCTATCAGCAGAGGGTGGAAGCCTTAGAGGCTCAAGGTTCTCAAGCACAACCTCTTATGAATCATTGACTTACCAGTAAACTATGCACTCACAGGACAACCCCTAGGAAGCTAGGCAGAAAAACAAAACAAGAATTTAAAAATAATCGAGCAGAGACATCAGTGGCTGCATATCTCAGGGAAATAGATTCTGCAGATTAAGTCCAAATAAGTTTCTAACAACAACAACTACCTCATGGAAAAAAATGTAATCCAGAAATGTTACAATATATGGGCTAAAGAATCAGTTTTCAAGAAAACATCATGAGATATAAAAAAAATAACAGGAAAATGTGATTCATTCTCATGAGAAAAAAGTCCGTAGAAACTGAGTGGACCCAGATGTTATATTTAGCAAAGACTTCAAAACAGCTCTTAGCATATATTTTAAAAATTAAATAAAAGCATAATGACAATGATCCTCAAATAGGAATTTCTCAATAAAGAAACAAACAATAAAAAGGAATCAGTAGAAATTCTAGAATTTTAAAGCACAACAAAAATAAAAACTAATTAAATGGGTAAATTTGAGATAACAGAAGAATGAATCAATGAAGATAAGTCAACAGAAACTATCTAAGGTGTAGAATAGAGAAAAAAATAGATAAAAAAAAAATGAACAGAGCTTCAGAGAACTACAACACAACATTAAACACACCAACATGTAGTGAGAGTCCTAGAAGGAGAAGAAAGAAATGGGAGAAAAAATACTTGAAATAATGGCTGAAAATTCACAATTTTTTGGTAAAATATGTTCATATAATTCCATTTGTTTAGTCTTGATTGTGCTGGGTCTTGGTTGATTTGCATGGGCTTTCTCTAGTTGCAGTGACTGTGGGCTGTTCTTGGTTAAAATGCACGGGCTCCTCATTGTAGTGGCTTCTCTTGTTGTGGAGCACTTCGGTAGTTGCACCTCACAGGTTTAGTTGCTCCAAGGCATGTGGAATCTTCCTGGACCAGGGATCAAACCCATGTCCCCTGAGTTGGCAGGTGAATTCTTATTTACTGAGCCACTAAGGAAGTCTGTGTTGTAAAGTATTAATCTACACACCCACAAAGCTCAACAACCATGAATAAAATAAACATAAAAATCACCAGCTCATCAGTTCAATTCAGTTCAGTTCAGTTCAATTGTTCAGTTGTGTCCGACTCTTCGAGACTCCGTGAATTGCAGCATGCCATGCCTCCCTGTCCATCACCAATTCCCGGAGTACACACAAACTCTCGTGCATCGAGTTGGTGATGCCATCCAGCCATCTCATCCTCTGTCGTCCCCCTCTCCTCCTGCCCTCAATCCCTCCCAGCATCAAGGTCTTTTCCAATGAGTCAACTCTTCGCATGAGGTGGCCAAAGTATTGGAGTTTCAGCCTCAGCATCAGTCCTTCCAAAGAATACTCAGGACCAGTCTCCTTTAGGATGGACTGGTTGGATCTCCTTGCAGTCCAAGAGACTCTCAAGAGTCTTCTCCACCCCATACATCATAGTTAAACACAAATAGAAAATCTTTAAAGCAGCAAGAGAAAAACTCACCCCAAACTGGGGGACAACAATGCAATTAACAGCCCAATTCTTACCTGAAACAGTGGAGGACAGAAGCCAGTGGAATGAAATAGTCAAAGTAATAAAAGAAAGTAGTCAACCATGAATTGTACATCTCAAAAATTAAGATGAAATAAAGACATTCCCAGATAAGCAAAGACTGAGAGAATTTGTTATAACAAGAGCAGCCTTATAAGAAATTCTATAGAAAATGATAGAAAATAGAAGGATATGGAACAATAAAGCAAATCCACAGGAAGAAATGAAGAACACTGGAAATGGTGTCAATTCAGTTCAGTCACTTGCTGGTGTCCGACTCTTTGTGACCCCGTGGACTGCAACACACCAGGCTTCTCTGTCCATCATCAACTCCCAGAGCTTGCTGAAACTCATGTCTATAGAGTTGGTGTTGCCATCCAATCATTTTATCCTCTGTCACCCTCTTCTCCTGACTTCAGTCTTGCCCAGCATCAGCGAGTCAGTGAGTCAGCCCTTCACACAAAATGGCCAAAGTATTGGAACTTCAGCTTCAGCATCAGTCCTTCCAATGAATATTCCGACTGATTTACCTTAGGATTGACTGGTTTGATCTCTTTGCAGTCCAAAGGACTCTCAAGAGTCTTCTCCAACAACACAATTCAAAAGCATCAATTCTTTGTCGCTCACCTTTCTTTATGGTCCAACTCTCATATCCATCCATACATGACTACTGGAAAAACCATAACTTTGACTAAGACAGACCTTTGTTGGCAAAGTAATGTCTCTGCTTTTTAATACTCTGTATAGGTTTGTCATAGCTTTTCTTCCAAGGAGCAAACGTCTTTTATTTTCATGGATGCAGTCATCATCTACAGTGATTTTGGAGCTCAAAAAATAAAGTCTGTCACTATTTCAGTTTTCCCCCATCTATTTGCAATGAAGTGATGGGACTGGATGCCATGATCTTAGTGTTTTGAAGGTTGAGTTTTGAACCAACTTTTCCACTTTCCTCTTTCACTTTCATCAAGNAGTTGGACATGAGGCAGCGACTGAACTGAACTTATTTATTACTTTTAAATCTATTGGTTTGTGTAACCATGTTTTAGACATTTCTCAACACTTGTTTAACAAGTAGCAGAGATATAGAAAAATGTTTAAAAGATTGTAGTTAAATATGTTATAGATGGAAGATATTGTTTCCCAAGGAAAAAAAGATGGAGTGCTTTTTTTGTATGTTCTTACTGTTCGGTGAAACACCAGATTGCTTTAAGTCCTTTGAAAGGGCATTGTTTTTATTTTAATTAATCAAATAGTATTTACATATGCATATTCTTTCCGTATGGTAATAGCTATTCCTGACATATGTAAAACACTTTCTTTTGTTTAGATTTAGTTTAGATTTGTTAGTAGAATCATTTACTCCCAAATTTCACAAAAATATCAAGTAAAATGTTTGTTCAATTGTTTATTTTCAAGGCTTCTGTCTGCTTCTGTTTTTTGTACTTTGAACAGGATCAAAGAGTAAATTACTGTTTTTAGTTGGACTTTTTTCTGCTCTGTACTATGTTGTAAATTAATTTTGAAAACTCAAAGGAATCAGTTAAATATTTAGATTGTGTCATTGTTGGTTTTTAGAAAATTGATCCTTAATCTCCCAAACCATTTCTCTGTTGTATTTTAATGTGCGATAGAAAGTGAATTTTATCTGATAATTGGCAGTGACCAGCTCAGTGGCTGGACTGAGAAGAAACTCCGTAGTACTTCCCAAAGTTAAACTTGCAACAAAAAGAGGTCATGGGCATTGTTGGATGGTCTGCTGCCTGTCTGATTGACTGCAGCTTTCTGAATCCTGCTGAAACCATTACATCTGAGAAGTATGCTCAGGATATCAGTGAGATGCACCGAAAACTTCAACGCTTACAGTCAGCATTGGTCAACAGAATGGGCACAGTTCTTCTCCATGATAACGCCCGACTGCATGTTGTACACCCAACACTTCAAAAGTTGAACAAATTGGGCTACAAAGTTTTGGCCCATCTGCCATGTTCAGCTGACCTCTTGCCAACCAGCAGGAGGAGAAAATGCTTTCCAAGAGTTCTTCGGATTCCAAAGCATGGATTTTTATGCTACAGGAATAAACAAACTTATTTCTTGTTGGAAAAGTGTTGATTGTAATTGTTCCTATTTTGATTCATAGAGAGATATTTGAACCTAGGATAGGGCTTCCTGGTTGCTCAGACAGTGAAGAATCTGCCTGCAATGCAGGATACCCAGGTTTCATCCCTGGCTTGAGAAGGTCCTCTGGAAAAGGAAATGCCTACCCACTCCATTATTTTTGCCTGGAGAATTTTGTGGACAGAGGACCCCATGGGGTTGCAAAGAATTAGACATGACTGTGCCACTAAAGAATTAGACATGACTGTGCAACTAACACTTGATCCTAGTAAGAATCATTTAAAATTCATGGTCTGAAACTGCAGTTACTTTTGTATCTACCTAATAGTTGTTCCCTAGAAACATACAACCTACCAAGACTGAAGAAATAGAAATTTGAATAAATTATAACTAGTAAGGAAATTGGTAGTAATCAGAAACCTCTGAATAAGGAAGAGCACAGGATTAACTGGCTTCACTGGAGAATTCTATCAAACATTAAAGAAGACATAACACCAGTTCTCCTCAAATCTTCCAAAAAATAAAAAGTGGAGGAAACACTTCCAAACTCATTTTTGGAGTACAGCATTGCCCTGAAACCACAGCCAAAAAAAAAAAACACCCCAAAAAACACTGCAAGAAAGCTACAGATTAATATCCATGTCCTTATTTAATATTAATTCAGAAACCCTCAACAATATAGTAGCAAATGAAATTCAAGAGCACATTAAAAGTATCATACCCTAGGACCAATGGGGATTTATTCCTGGAATGTAAGTCTGGTTCAACGTATGAGGATAAATCAGTGCCGTACACCACATTAACAGAGTGAGGGACAAAAGCTACATAATCATCTCAATAGATGGCAGAGAAAGCATTTGAGAAAATTCAATGCCGTTTCATGATAAAAACACTCAACAAATTACAAGTAAAAGGAAAGTGAAAAGTGAAAGTGAAATCACTCAGTCGTGTCTGACTCTTTGCGACCCCATGGACTGTAGCATACCAGGCTCCTCTGTTTATGGGGTTTTCCAGGCAAAGCTACTGGAGTGGGGTGCCATTTACTTCTCCAGAGGATCTTCCTGACCCAGGGATCAAACCCATCAGGTTTGATCCTGACCCGCAGGCAGACGCTTTACTGTATGAGCCACCAGGGAAGCCTCACAAGTAAAAGGAAACTCCTCAAAATGATAAGGCCATATATGAAAAGCCCACAGCTGACGTTATATACAACAAAAATTCGTTGCATTTCTATACACTAACAATGAGCAATCCAAAAAGACAAGGCAGTAATGCCATTTACAATAGCATAAAATGGAATACTTGGGAATAAACCAATAGGATATAAGACTTATACAGTGAAAAGTATAAAACATAGCTGAAAGTATTAAGAGATGAATAAATGACAAGACACCTTGTGTTCATGGATTGAAAGACTTAATATTGTTAAAGATGCATACTACCCAAAGTGATCTATGGATTTAGGGCAATTCCTATTGAAATCCAGATGGCATTTTTTTTGGAGAAATAGACATTTATTGCCTTTTACATGGCATGTCTATTTTTTTATTCCTTCTTCTTTCTCTAGGATCACCTATGATGAAGTGCATATAGCACTGCTTAATTTACATTACTTTGGCAACAAAGGCCCGTCTAGTCAAGGCTATGGTTTTTCCTGTGGTCATGTATGGATATGAGAGTTGGACTGTGAAGAAGGCTGAGCGCCGAAGGATTGATGCTTTTGAACTGTGGTGTTGGAGAAGACTCTTGAGAGTCCCTTG